>CAJVPI010001119.1:0-16386 GCA_910592345.1 Paraglomus brasilianum
TGAGCAAGAGTACCGTAGGGTGGTTTGCAGTTGCAGAATCCACAAGGCCATATACTAAGTCAAGACATGAGACACTGGGAGACTTATGATGAGCAGATAAATAATCTAAATCGCAATTGAATTTCATTAGCAGTATCTAATAATGCGCGTTAATTATAATATTAATATACAATTTCGAGAACATGATTCCGCAACCAATAGAAGTTTAAAGAAACAACTCGAGATATGTACCCCCATCAGTACGATGTATACCCCCCACACGAGTACCCCGGGTACTAAAACGAACAAGGGGAATACCCGGGGTACTCGTGTCGGAGAAATACGGTATATGATACTCAGGACAACATATTAATAAGGAAGTGAAAATAGCTTATGCTTGGTGGTAAAACAACAAGGGTTATTGCTATTATTATTACAGTACGTCTTATTACACAACTCATAGCGTTTGTCACATCCGCCGATTGAGATAAAAAATCTTTTAGGGATCCTTCTCAATTTTAGGGTACTTTGACGGGATTTATACACACCACTAATCAGGCATAAGTATATAATGCAACAGTTATAACATTGATTTTTTATGTTCTTTATTGAGTACATATGTATTTGAACACTGAAGTTAAAACATTGATAATTTCTTATATTGATATGAACCTCCCCATCAAGAAACCCCTGTCAAATGATTTAAGGAAGATATGCATTATCGTCAAACATGCATGAATTATTTCTCACATTTGAGTTAGTGCTAATATTTTGTCAATATCAGCAGCTGATATCCTGCCTAATTGAGTATACTCTACTTTCATGAAAACATATCCGGAGTTTGTGGGCTCGTGCGTAAGAATGTATGAAATAGATGAATTATTGGTCATATTAATACCGAGACGTTGAAAATTATCTGTCGGACCGTCGTTCATGGTATCGGAATAAGTGTCACAGACTGTTTGAAAAGGTACTGGGAGCGGACAAGAGCTGTTTGCGTGGGTTTCAGCTTGATCGTGATTCGGTATATTCAACTGTCCATTCATCATGTCAATGTTGCCCGAATGTGTATAATAAGAATCAGATGGATTGCCTTGATATGATGCATAATCGCTCATATAATCTCCGGTATTTCTGTAGTCTATAGTATTCATAGTATTCATTGACATTACATCAGCATTATCGGAGAGAGAAAATGTGACAGGAGGAGGGAAATTTTGAGTATGATATTGGTGAATTGGAGGATTGGCGGTATTAAAATTAAAGTCCCCTGGGTCAGATGATTGACAGACGTTAGTAAAAGGTCTGACATAATCGTTGTTCACATTATTCGGTCCGCTCATCGTATCAACGTTATTCGGAGGAGAGTGCAGGAGAATGTTCAAATTTTTCACCTGCGAGGGTCTGTGGGTATGGGTATTTATTTTCTTTTGTGACAACCTATTGAAAAAGTATCGCAGCCTTATATAAAGCTTCGAGAAAGTCGAGAATAAAAAGTTTTTGGTTGTCAAGCGTATATTTGTGCATGTATTCAGCTGCGGTGAGTGGTACTATTTAGGAGAAAATATGCAGGGAATCGAAATAGGCAATTTGATGATTTATTTTTAAACAACAGAAAGTTAGGCTGTTACACAATTGGACCCCGGCGCTATAATGTATGCTGTCGCTTGCTGTCTGATGTGTTACCCGTACATGAAGAAATGACAGTTGCACCAATAGGTGACAAGTATGAGAACGAAATATCAAGATATCAATGCATTAATACGTAAATATGGTTGCACATCATCATGTGTTTCAGCAATTAGGAATTGTGTTGCGCCAAGATGTTTCGTCAGTGAAAACTGCCCGTTTCCAATTGTCATTAGGTAGTTTGGCCCATATTACCTGTTTTTTGTTGTTGTTGTTGTTTTTTTTTTTTTTTTTTTGAGACTACGTAAGCATGGGAGTGGCAAGAGGAAGGCTATTTTGTAACCACGTTCATTCAATTTACTGGCTAATTCTGCGAGCATTAATATCAGTTATAATTCTTTTACGACCATTTCCAATACAGTCGATCTTTTTATACCGATATTTGTTATAGCAATAAAACCTCGTTATCCGAATCAGTCTTTCTATTAAAAAAGCCTCTGATTATATCGATAAACTGGTTATACCGATAGAAATGGCATTGCCACTCGTATCGGTATAAAGAGGTTTGACTGTATATTTTTTTGGTTAGAATCTTGGTCATAATTGTATTCACGTATTCCCTTTTCCCAATATCGTTTGTCATTGTATTTCGTTGATGGGTTGCGACATTTTACACTTTCGTTTTGAGTAAAGCGCGAAGTAAGTTGAAAATGAGTCTGGAATGATAGTCCAATTAATAATCTTTATTTCGATCGTGTTTATTTTGAAAATTGACCAAGTTACACATATGCAGATTATACAGCTGTCGAAACGACCTAATATTTGTTTTCGAACTTACGACTTAAATTTATTAGCCGCAAAAAAAGGTCAAGCTATTAGATTCATACGTTCTGCAATATTTCACTCGCGCTATTTTGACTCGACTATCTATAAGCACGACTTTTCGACGATTAATACTCGTTCTCAATTCTCTCTTCTATAAAACTCGACACAATTCTTTCAAACAATTTCGAAAAACTCGCTCTCGCTCTATCTTGTTTCACTGGCCCCTCCCCTACCTCTCGTTCTTCAGTGTTACTCTCCAGAGAACTTCAAGACAGCATTCTTCAATACTTAATACTCATACCTTGTCTCTTTTCCATTCTCCTAATCTCCTCTTTTAACACTCTTCGGGTCGTTTCGCCATGGCTTTACTGCAAAAGTTCGCCAATGTTGGATCTTCAATGCTTGTTTTTTCGGCTCTTGAGAGGAGACCGATTTTGGTTCTGTGTCTGAAATAAGGTCCGAAATCGAAGCCCCCTCGCTATAAAAAACTTACACTATGACGCATTAGTTCGCTCATTCGTGATCGGAGAAGCTAGTTGACTCTCAGTCCCTGACGTTACATGTCTTTCTTCCCTCGCCAATGGACGTGATTTTCGTGATAATAATTGTTTTTGAGCTTCGTTCAACTGTTCGGTACGCTCGGCAAGCTGTGCGCAAAGGATGGAGAGTTCTTCATCCAAGTGCTAAACATGGGATTGACGGGTATGGGAAAAGTGATGTGTTTTCTCCACATGAAACCACATTTCACCTGGTTATTGATCTTTTTCTTTGAACTTGGCCAGACTTTGCAAATGGCACAAATGTTAACGTTTCTGAAGATGTCGGTTTACCTTTAATATATGAGAGTGAATATGGGACAATCATAATTTTGCGATCAGCGTATTATCAATGATCAGATCGAATGCAACGAATTATTACTTCTTATATGTTGTCCAACATTCTATACAACTTACCTTCTTCAGCATTTTCGTCATCAATATACTGCCCAAACTCTTTATATATGGCGCATTCTCTTTTAAGCATGCATGTCATGTCATGGGTTACTTTTTGCGCCAGAAATCCAGTTCTGTGAGTACGGAATTATCGTGAAATGAAAGCAATAGAAGAAGGTAAAAGTTTAATTTGTAGACTATATAGAAGAGTGTTTGCTGCAGTGGTACGTCTTTTGTTGAGACAAACTTACTTGACCCTGGAGCGTTGTCTATGAGTCACGTGCACGAAAATCTTTAACAACCCAACGAACCAGTTGTAAGGTTATCAGATAATGATGAGGGCTTATCGGTCACTATCTATAGATTGAGGAACGCTATGGCGGCAGCCAAGTCATATGTCGCAGACAAATATAGTTTAGCGTTGTCGATATTAATATGAATGGATAAAAAAATTGCAATCGACGTTTAAGCTTTAATACTTAGGTCAATCAACAGTCCCCAGAATAATTACATCGAGCACCTTTAGCGTTCAATCGTACGTGCGACTGATAAAGGAACGTAAAGCTCCAGAATAATTACATCCATAAAAGAAAACAATAAATGACTTTACACTGTTAAAAAGTTAATTTAATATAACTACTCATAACAACGCATATTGACGGAAACCTCCTCACAAAAAAAACCTTGTTATTTAATATTGTATTAACATCTACAAGGACAAAAATAATGAATGAACTATCTTTATCACATTCGGGTTGTAGCTAACATTTGGTTAAAGTCAGCAGCCGACATCCTGCCTACAATTGATTGAGTACGCTCTTCTCTCATAACAACGTATTCGTTGCTTGTGGGTATTTGTGTAAAAATATATGAAGTAGTAGAAGATGAATTGTTGATCATACCGAGATGTTGAAAATAATTATCTGTTGTTCGTCGTATCGGGATAAGAGTCGGAGGAGCCACAATATGTTTGAAAAGATCCATCCATTGTGTCGGTATTACCCGGATGGAAAAGAAACTGAGGGATATGGTGCATAATTGGCGGTATAATTTCCGGCATTTTCGTAGTTCATAATATCCATAGCCGTCGTATCGACGTTATGGGGAAGAGGAAAGGATGTAGCAGAAGGACGGAAACCCCGAGTATGAGATTGGAGGGGCAAATAAAGGGGCGTTTGAGTTGGAGGATTGGTGTTGTCAATAAAGTCCTTCGGGTAACATAGTTGGTAGTGGACGTTGCTATAATGTCCGACATAATCGTTGTTCGTATTGTTCGGTTCGTTCATTGTATCGATGTTATTAGGGTGAGGACAAAGGGAAATTGTTTTGACTGAGAGCAAGTTTCTGATTTTAACGATTGACTTTTCGTGTTTGTCCTTATCCGCAAACATAGCTGTTTATATAAATGATGGCTAATAATGTACTATTTTTTTCTACTATATATAGAGTGCTTTCTACAATAATCGATATGATTGGTAGAAAGAAATACCTATTAATATATTGCGATGACAAATCAATAGGGGAACATTTACAAGCTGCAATGAAGAGTGAGCAGAAGAAGTGGAATGTGATATTTCAATGTGATGATATGATATATTATTGGTTTACGTATAATAGTGATGAAAGACGAGAGAGCAAGTTTATTAAATTGTAATAAACAATAATATATAAAAGGCTCATAATATATACAAGTAGCTGGGCTTGCTGTCTTGTTGAACAGTATGGTTCATAAGATACTTCTATTTGGTATCTTGTTGCTTTTTTTCATCATCAGCGTTTTTGTTATTGTTATTGTTATTCTACCCAATATACTCCACTCTTGCCACCTATCCACCTGTATCTTTTTTCTTCTCAAACTCTCGAGCGCAAACAACCACCGTCTATCCACACATTAAACATATTGTAATAGGAATATTTGTCTAGATTGACTGTCGAAAGACAGTATCCAAAATATTGTATAACAATTTTTTTTTATTTACATGTTATAAGTAGTGGCTGTCAATAAACCTTGATAGTAAAAGCACTTTCATTTCGGTATACTCACTAAAGAACGCAACTCCAATCGTTGAAATAATTTATCCGAATTTGTAAACTCTGCGACTTTAACACTTGTCGGAATGCGATTAACAAGTTATCAATGCATTAACATCGTGAATTGTCAACGTCGTTTTTTTTTTTTATGAAGGCGCTACGTTGATATCATTATTCGTTTCAAAGAAAACGAGTCTCTTCGTCGACATGGAATAAATCCTAACGACTATTATTTCTCGATGAATCAATGGTGGTGAGCGGAGATATGGTATTATTTGATACACATTAAACACCCTCCATAATGCAACATTTGCTTAGTACCAAACATGGGACTTTGTCAACAAGTGCCAAGTATTATTCACATGATTCGCGTATTAATATTTTTATCAACGCCTCAATTGTTATGGAGCACATATACATTAAAATTGTGCAAACACAAATCGACATCCTTTTCAGTCTAACTCTCAAAAATGCATCATTTCTATTTAATCCTTGTCTTCGAATGTAACAAACCAAAAATTTGAACAGTGGCTCACCAGCACATCCCCTTATTATTATGTAACGAGTGACAAAATATGATTTAAAATTTTTTCCGTTATCCAATCTTTGATAGTGCTACAAAGAAAGTCGGGTCACTTGGTACTTGATTGTAACACAAAAAGACAATACTATATGATATATACCAACAAATCGTTTAGTTTTGAATGATAAAATTTTAATATTGTCCATAAATGTCTCATCCTAGTAAACGCGAACAAGCAGGGAGCAAAATAAAAATGGATTTTTTCTGAACTCAAGAGCAACGACAAGAATCAATAGAGAATAGTGATGATGGTCAAATGCAAAATTTTGAAGAATAGTGCGATATGGTCTGCAAAGAATTTTAAGAGGTTTGAGTTGGCCTGGAAAGAAGATGCATAAAAAAAAAGAGTTTACTATAATTTTACGTCAAGAACCACTCAATGGCATTAGAAGAAGCAATAATTGCCATATACGTGAGTAGTATCCAAAGTTTCATTGTGAGTGAAAGATACTGGGGATATGCAAAACGGGAAACATAGAAGGAGATACAGTTATAAATGTGATGAATTGGTAAAATTAATTTCAAGAGTATTAAACAGTATTTCCATTACAACAATACGAAATTTTACGAAAAAGTCATGGATGCATATGATAAGGTTTAAAGAAAGGATGGCAGAGTGGGCAGTAAATAAGTGTAAACCACATCGACAATTGCCAGCTAAATTTTTTTTGAGGCAAAATTTTAAATATTGTGTATTCTTTTTTACTTGAAATTTCGCCTCGGTTTGTGGCTCCTTACTTATCGAGAGAATTAATCAATAAAATCAACAAAGCTCACATCAAACAAGTTGCCTTTCACAAGATTTTTCGGAGGGCTTATATATTATTATAAAAAGTACACCAGCTTTAAAACCTTTTAACTCAGTGTAGAGGCATATTTATGACGAACCAGCCAGTGACTTTAAACATAGTTACTGGCAGATTTTCTAAAGAAAAACCGTCTCTACGTTGAGCTGAAAATTTTTAAGGACAGGAGATTTTATTGTTGTCGAGTGTAGTGTTGGTGCACCATATGTAGATAATCCTATATACTGTATATTTTATCAGCAAATAAACAAAGATTGTTTTGGTTCTATAGCCAACACAATAAGAGGGCGCTGCCAGCTTATATAGTCCGTGCAGTTTTTGATATTCTGCATCACATAAAGAAGCTTTTGAATCATCTCGTGGCTATTAAATAAGTGTCAACTATACTAACTTGTTAAAAAATATTGATTCATTTAATAAGAAAGTATGAAAATCTCGGAACGAGATAATAAGTGCGTGTAAAATCAGGTAACACTCAATCAATCCTTACTTAACAATATACGCCATTAAATTTTCTTCGGTCTGGCGATGATAGTATCTGCCTACCATCATTAGCGATATACTCGTTTGCAGCGAGTATGATCAATCGCGTCATAGTCGATTGCACAACATAATGATTGCATTTGGCCAGACAAGATAAGTTCCATAAGTCCGCATCACGTAAGTCGAAGCTGATAAGACAAAAGAGTTAGTCAATTAGTCAGTATTAATTTAATTGCGACCACATATAACAGCTAAAATAAACTCCTTTTATGATATAGAAACTAGTATTATTATTATTATATTAACTTGACAATTTAAATGTAAGACGAGGAATATTCTAAAGTACGCGCTGTTGTGGAATATCTGGTCACCGACACATACTAAACCCATAGTATATAGTGCTATTTCTGACATGAGATATCCATATTTGTCCGACTCACCTTTCAAGAGAGTGTCAATTTAGTTTTTGAGGATAACTAATAATCTGGACAAGCGCAAATCAAAATTTGGCTAACCTAATAAGTTGTTCAATTAGCACATCACTAAGTAACAATTTAGCAAAACTGCGTACCACGCACTTTAATAAACTAGCTAGTCAAACCATGGTCTACAGACATTAAAGCAGTCACTAAGAATGTACAAAGTAATACTGTACTGTACTGTAATGTATAAGGCAATGACACATTAAAATGCATTCAGCATGCCAACAATGTCCTACCGTCACCCTCTAAATAACGCTAATTAACTATATTAAATGCTGTGGCTGAGCGTACATTTTAATAACAACTTAATTAGTAATATGGCTAATACGTTTTCCACTATTACAAACATACAAAGAAGCTGTTAGTATCGGCTTAGCATATTGGCTGTGTAACATGACATATTGTCCAACAATATCAAGCGTTAGCTATTCCAATACGATGAACGACGGTCCCGACAGGTTATTTTCAATATCTCAGTATGATCAACAATACATCAAGAGCCAAACAATGAGATGTTCCTACTGTACTTTCGCAGTCAACAAAAGCATTATCAGACACTTTACATCAAGCAAGTCTCAGCTTCAGCCGGATTTCAGCATCAGCTCCCACAATTATCATTTTTTAATAGGGTTAACTTCATTTCTATTCATTTTGTAGCTTTCAGAAAAAGAACTTCAGAAGGTTGCACATGACTTCAAGGTTATAGATTTTAAAGGCGTTGTTCACCAATTGGCAAGAGAAAGCTTCGCAGAAATTATCAGCAAAAGAACGCTTGCTAAGACTGAGAGAGTCGTAGTATCATCAGTAAGAAAAAACACAAATCGAACTGTCTTGCAACTAGCATCCTGAAATAATATGGATAATTGATGTATTATATGAAGTTTGTACGAATATTGAGCAAGGAATCTGTTGTGCCAACAACTGCGAGGGAGCAGTCAATTGTCAGCACTAGAAGTTTAACTACTTTCAAACGGAGCGTGGTGTCCCCTACTTATAGTTAAATAAACGTATACAGTTAGTGACCTTTAACCAGGCTTTCCTACTTACGATTCACAGTGTCGATGTAGTAGACACTAATCCTCGAAAATTAACTTGTCCTCGAGTATGCCATCTTTGGGTTTAATTTGATAGTCTACCGGTTGGGGTACAAATGTGTTTACAACTATAACAAACGCGTCTAAGTAAGAAACAATTAATTATCGTATTTGCCACTAGAATAATCGCGGGACAAGAGGCGATTATTCTTCGTTGACATAGGATTGGCGGTTCGGTTTCAACGCTACACCAATTAATTCAGAGGATGAGATATCAAACGTATATTTTCAGAGTAATGACTACTCGTTTATTAACAATAATATTATGAAATAAAGGAGCTAGAATTAATATATTTTTAGCAACGTCTATTGTTAATTATTGTGGGGGCTCTGAAACGCTCGTGATCTGAAATTTATCACGTGATCGAGTGTTGGAAATAAATAGATCAAATCAAAGAAGAACCTTCGTGCTTGATTGATGGGACGCTTCCTTCCGGAGAACGTTCACCTAGCATATACAAAGCAAGATCGCGAATAATCTTGCCAGCATTGATTTTCTTGCCATGGAGAGTTCATGCGATTTACACTATCAACACTTAATCAAACCTGGTTTGGTATTTCAGATTCGGGCTGTCTTGATATTCCAACAACGTTTGATGAGATTCATGAAATTTTCAAGTACTGTACCATCATGCTACATGTCCGCACAAGAATAGTTTTTCGTTTATTTGTCGTCAAGATCAAAAATAACCTATTTTACTTTGATTCATCGTAAATAGAACATTCTTCAAGAAAATCTATAAATGTTGCATTGACATTGGTGAAGAAGGTAACTTAAACAGTATTGATAGGCGAAAAGGGACCAACCCAAAAAAGAGAATAATTTAAATAATAGATTCAGCAGTCAGCCTTAGCATGACAATATCAGATAAGCAGTGGAGCTTGAAATAGAATAATAAAAGTGACAATGTCGTGGGTAAATTCATTTTTTATTCAATGGACAGTAGTAGTTAATGGTGTGCATTCGAATGGCACATTTAATCAAACGACAAGTTTAAGATATTTATGTACATTCTAATCACAAACGCAGATAGTCTAGAAATGGAGGAATGAGCATAAATGGGTTTGATATACCCATTAGCTTATAAAATATATGAAATGGCTGACTGTTGCATAAATGGTCATGTTACTATTATTATCAGGCTCACCTCTTTCATGTTGTGTGACAAACTGCGGTTCGTGTGTGACGAATATAATGTGTATATATTAGTGCTATTCTATGAAAAGTCGTTTCGTCCGAGCAAACTTTTCATCGAACCGGCTTTGTTATGACAACTTGCTTAGATTTACCTGAAAACTACAACCAGTCAAAAGCTTCGTAACTGTACAAAAACTTTGGTTAATAGTTTAGTACAGGACTCTCTTCGAAGAAACTAGTATGTCCGGCACTCTAGTTTCTTAATTACGGGCTCTACATTTGTTATTTCATCGGCTCTACATTTGTTATTTCATCGCCTCCACTTTTTTTCGAATGTTGGTATTTTATTAACCAGTCTGAGAATAAGTGACTTTACACGTTCAAAAGTTAATTTAATAAAAACATTGATAGTTACTTATAGCAATATATATAGATATGATACCTCCCACCACAAAAAAAACTTGTTATTTAATACTAAGAGAGACGTGATATATGAACCACCTTTAATTTTCTTTCTCACATTCGAGTTAAAGCTAACATTTCGCCAATGCTAGCAGCCGCCGATATCCTGCCTATCACTGTTTGGGTTCGCTCTTCTCTCACAATAACGTAGTCGTTGCTTGTGGGCATTTGTTTGAAAATATATGAAATGCATGTATCGTTGGTACCGAGATTTTGAGAATGATTATCAATCAGATTGTTGTTCGTCGTGTCAGAATGGGGGACGGAGGGGCCACAGAGTGTCTGAAAAGATACTGGGAGCAGATAAGGACTGTGGCCACCGAGTGTCTGCAAAGATTCCGGGAGCGGATAAGGATTGTTTGTGTGGGTTTCGACTTGGTCACAAGGTGTATTAAGCTGCCCATTCATCGTGTTAACGCTACCCGGACGGAAATAAGAAACTGGGGGATTACCTTGATTTAGTGCATAATAATAATTGCCTGTATAATTGCCGGTATTTTCGTAGTTTATAATATTCATAGACGTCGTATCGACATTATCAGATGATTGATAAATTGGAGGGGCGTCATCAAAATCAAAACCCCCCGGGTAAAATGATTGGCAGACATTGATAAAAGGTCTGACATAATCATTGTTCACATTATTCAGTTCGCTCATTATACGGAGAAGAATGCGGGACGAAAGACAAAGAATGAAATCTTTAATGATAGAGTTCTTCGTGTATTTATATATCTGACCCTGCACTCGATAGTGTGTGAATGTACGACCTGGCACGTTGTGTTACCTATCCTATTATGGTAAGTTTGTTGTATTTATTGCAGTATAATCAGTTGATGCGCTTATTGGTTCAATTTTCATTCGGAGTACACAGGCAAACTCGATAAGTCGGTCATGTATGATGGACCGACTTATCGAGAGAACCGACTTATCGAGAGATTTTAAATATTAAAACTGAGAAAAGGGCTTGGGAAGTTTTGGCCTTCTTAGGCCAAAATTGAATCATCGAGAGACCGACTTATCGAGTTTGCCTGTGTATCGGTTATTTTGCTCCTACAACAATTTTTTATATTGGTATATTGATATGTATAATATAATTATATTACTATTATTGTTGGCCTTGTATATATCCTGGAACTTTTTGTACTGTTATTACTAAAATACACCGAATCAAACAACCTCCACCTCAGAATCAAAGAGAAGGTGAAGCAGCGTGGGAACGCAAAGATTAAAGATGTCACTGTACGTCCTGCAACAATTCCGAATGCTTTCACTCGCGCTATTTCGACTCGACTATAAACCCTGCGACTTGATACTTATATTATTTAAAATATCTTGTTAGGGATTAAGTTTATTTCGTCGCACATTTGTGATTTAGAGTATTGCAATTCATTGTTGTTACAGATATAAATATTTTATTGGGGGTACAACACATAAAAACAGCATGGTGTTTATTTATTCGATTCACCCTCTCCATGACATTTCGGCATCATTTTGTTACCCTTTGATTGTCTCGGATCCGCGTTGTGTGACATAAATATTTAATATTCAAGATGACAGAGTTTGCCGCAAAAACCCCCCAGTGAGCAATTAGCATTTTTTCGGGATGGGCTAATTGTCAGGCTAAGATTCGAGCAATCAAGGCTGGAATGAATTGAGGCCGAATTTAAACCCCCATTACAATGCATGATGGAAACAGTGTTCGCTGAAGAAATCAGTCAACACCTACTATTTTATACAATGGCCTATGAAGGTATAGGAGCGCATATTCGAAGATACTCTACTTGTTTGTCTATTAATTATTACATGTTACTTTGTAGAAACCCGATGGCTCGATTCCCTTTATGGCTGATTCGATGAGTTCTGGCTCAACAACCAGCTATGCAGCAGACACCTTTCGCTAATAAAAAAAATGCGGGTTCTTGCTGATGAAGAAAAAGTCAGGCTTGTCGGCTGAAGAGAAGTGATATTCTAAATGGTTAATTTTTACTCTTCTCTCTTCTATCAAAAACTTGGCATAATTTCTTTCAAAACAATGCTAACTTATAAACTCTCTTCTCTCTCTATCTTGTTTCAATATCCCCCTCCCCATCATCCTGGTATAGTTATATTGTCGTATCGACCATATTATTTTCCGAACAAGTATGGTATATAGATGGGGATTATTTGTTGTCTTTTGCAATACGCTGAAACACTAACATTGTTTTTAAGAGAACAAGAAACGTTCGACATACAATCTCGTTAAAGTCCGAACTGTAACGTTGCTCTATCACAACACATGATGCCAAGCTACAAAACGTTGATGCGTTCTTCGCCCACATTCCGTTCTCCAGCACTGCTCTCCAGAGATTTCAAGACAACATTCTTGAAATATTCAATACTCTCTTTGCCAACCGATAGATTCTCCTAATCTCTAATTTTAACACTTTCTCTTGCTCTTCAGTCGTTTCACCGTGGCTTCACTGTTGGATCTTAATGCTTGTTCTTGAAAGGAGACCGATTTTGTTCTGTATCTGAAAGAAGGTCCGAAAGGAAGCTGGAGCAACAAGAATGAAGATAGAGTCCATAAATAACGCGCGAGTACAACACAAATTTGTGCCAGTATTGATAAACGTATAATCAACTAGCCACAATTCCCCCAAGCTTTCCCACAACAACACCCCCAACTTTCAAACCATTAGTCTCTCCGCTATAAAGAACTTACAATACGATGCACTAGCCCGTTTATTCGTGATCGAAGTTGAAGCTGGTTGACTCTCAGTCCTTGGCGTTTACATGTCTTTCTTCCTTCACCAATAGATTAATTGGTCGTGGTTTTCGTGATAATAATTGTTTTTGAGAGCTTCGTTCAACTGTTCGGTGCGCGAAGAGTGGAGAGTTGTCCAAACGCTAAACATGGATTGACGAGTATGGGAAAAGGGAAGAGATGCGATGTGTTTGAAGAACCGAGTGAGACGTGGATTAATGTTGATCAATATTTAAAACATGTTATTATGGAGCACTGTCTATGCAGATATGTATAGATATTATTACACTATAGGTCTTTGTTCTCTTCTTGTTCCCTGCCCTGTTGCTTTTTCAACCCGCTCTTGAAATTACTGTATGCTTGTTTCATGATTCTGCTCAGCCGCACGACTTCAGCTTAATGTAACTTGGTTCGCCCGATACGTCTCAATACGCCAATCTTCTCCACCCACTTTCCCTAACGTGTTCCTTTTCTTCTGAAGCATCTGCAACCAATCGGCGTTTTGCCTAGCCGATCGCTGCGATCTTTGCAACTCCTATTCCAGACAGACGTTCTATTCAGATATCGTAAGAGTTCTTTCTCGGGTAGTTTTCCCTACAGTTTCTTAACTTGTGTTTGTAATCAGATGTCTTTGCATCTTATCGCTGTATAGTATCTGGATTTTTTTTCTTCTTGTAACAGTGCACGTGCTTGTTTATATTGTTCTTTTGTCTGGTCGATGTTGCTGGTGGTTTGACAAAGTTCTGGATCCTGTCAAACGATAAGTAAAAGATAGTCATATGAAGGTAAAGGAATCTGAATCAATGATAACTGCGCTGACACATAATATTGCTTGTATGTTAATAAAAACTCTTACCATTTGTTCGATTTGAGTAATATACTGTACATTGCAACTTACTAGGTCAATGGATCAACCAACTCTACAATATTGAAAAGTGGACGATTCAAGAAGAGAAACTTTCAATTCCTTGGCTGTTGTATTAAATTTCTGGTTCTTCTGTTTTAATGTTCTATTGTTTCCTTAAGTCCCATAACTTCAGCATCTTTAACCGCGACTGTCTGTCTAACTTATTGTGTCGCGAATGTCTACCTTATGCCATAAAGCAAGTATTCAATGTTTTTACTGTAGCATAAAATGAGCAGCTGACTCGAACTTTAAAGGAGTATATAATGAGAACTCATCCTATCAATCCCGTTCAATAACACACTCGTCTCGTTTCTTCCTCCCCCTCTTTACACATACACAATTGTCCGATACCATTCTCTGTATCACACTATACTCTCATTTCCACATTCACAGCAATTCAAGATCCTTTCTCTTCACTTACCAACATCTTTCCAAATTTCTAATTCCACATTAAGACATCAACTTCAATACCAAGAATGAACTCCAACAACCACAATCATGATGCTATACTCAATCATCAGCTCTTTTTTCTTTCTTTTTCTGCGAATAGTTTTGGATGGTGTGTTAATGTTTCTAATGTTGCCTTTAACATATGAAAGTAACAATCGGGATTTTACGATTAGTTACTAGATTGAATGCAACAAATCACAATTTTCTGCATAAAGCATTTTCTAGTATATTGTCTTTTCTCCAACATTCTATACAACTTACCTTCTCCAATTCCAACATTCTCTTTCCTATCTTGCACTTGCAAGGAGGCAAAAAGTCGAACTAGCAGACTGTAGATAGGTTAACGTGGATACAAAAGTTTTTTGATTAACAATAATTATCACGTGCAGATTTCAGAAAATCGTCTTGCCATTTTTTGTATCCTCCAAATTTAAACGACTAATAATTAGCGAGTAGGCTTTATTTAACTTCTGGCGGTTTGGGACAAGTTATATCGTTCTAAGAATCATCGGCAAACCTTCACCTTCTTACTTCACTATACAGATATGTCTGTCTTATGACTGAAAGGTAGAGGAAGTTCATCTTAATGAATCGTGCGCTTACTCCCTAAAAAATTTAACCGTGCTTCTATTTGGATGATTGCAGTGCGTATGTTTTGAATAGTAATGACTACTTTTTTAGACGGAAATTCAAATACACGAAAAAAATTGTCGCAACTCACTGAAATACATATAGGGTTACTTTCACGGGCCGTAGACCTGATATAGTTTAATGCAACTGATATCGCTGATGTTTTTATGGTACAGTTCTATGCACAATTGTCCATACAAGTGGAAAAGAAGCAAGACATTGGATATAAATAAAATGATAACAACAATAGCTCACAAGAAATGCTAGATTAAAACCACGTTCAATTCTCACCGGTGAAGGGATATGTCCTTTAATAGTAATGAAGTACGACAAAAGAAGCGATGCCTCGAATAAGGTAATTATTAATTTTGTGATATAAAATTTACCGCCCGGCAGGCCCAACACGCTCAAGCTCCGTTGTTTGTAATAACCATACTCAGTCAATAGTCTGTGAAATATTTTGTCCCGCAAATTCAGGAAAGCAGTGCATGTTCAAAAGTTAATTTAATAAAAACATTGATATTACTCATAAAAATAAATATTGATACGAAAACTCCCCTCATAAACAACCCCTTGTTTTTAAGATTTCTCACATTCGACACGATGAAGAGTTGACTTGCCTCTGCATGGGTCATTTTGGGAAAGAATTAGTTTGAGTATGAAAACAATGGTAGGAAGCACAGCCGCTGAAATTGACGATGAAGCTTCATCGTCCAGTGAACAGAGCTCAATGTAGCTACGCATTTTTATTCAGGAACAATTAGCATCAAACTCATTATTCCTGTTTCATAAACTTTAAATAATGTTCTCTATATTTAATTCAACTATATTATTTAATTTATTTAATTGGAAGAGGAGTAAACCCTTTAAAACTGTAATACACCGCAAATTACAAGTTTATTCGAAAGAGTGAGTCGCTAAATCATAAGCAATGCAATGGATAATGTTAATCTTGTAGATTGACTTTATATAAACAGAACCAACTGCTGTCTTCATAACCAGCACTAAATCCAAACTATCTCCTTTACTCCTCGTCAACCTCCCCTAACTCTACCTCTAAACTTGGCAAGCTGAAATCTGACGAGGTAACTGATGAGAACTATTTTTTGGTTTAGGCAGATTTCCAGTAGGTAAAAGTGTGCTAGAATATTTACTCTCCTTCTCGAGACGTGATAACGGTTTTACATCATTATGGTAGATGGTATTCCACAC
>CAJVPI010001120.1:0-16371 GCA_910592345.1 Paraglomus brasilianum
ATCTTCCCTTTTTAGTTCTTTATTCTTTGGCATATTTATTTTCTAAAAATTGGACATTTTATTTAGGTAGAGTTATATCACCATTTTTTGGCGGCGTTTTAGCAGGATTTTCTGGGCTATCTTGGCTTTTCTTTTCGGATAAAGAACCAAAAACATAATCATAATTGCTACTAAAAGATAAAGTATTACTGTCGCTATCAATTTTAAACTCCTTAACTTTCATGGTAAAAGTTTTTCCGACCGAGTTTGCTAAGATTGGACTTTTGTATAACTCGCATTTAGTTAATTCATAATTGCCAGCGGCCAGCGGGTTAATTTCGTCATAAAAATAAAAAACTAACCGAGTAATCGGCGACAATCCTTTTATTCCTAAATCTAGGGGCTTAATTTCAAGAACATGAGTATAACTTTCCCTTTCTCCATCTGCTTTTCGACCAAGCCCTTCTTTTACTTGGTTAACAACCTCAAAAGCAATTTGATAAGGTGAGGACGATTTGATATTCCTAGTTTCAGTTAATTTTTCCACTTGGTTAGGGTCCTTGATTAATAAGGCATCTCCTTTACGTTCCTTATCTACTTTTTGGCTAAAATGGGGTTTGAATTCGAGATTAGTAAAAGGAGTCGTGAAAAAATCTCCTTCTGCTTCCTTTTTATCAATTATCTCTTTAATTTGCTTAGAAAAAGTCGAATTATCTTTTAGAACCAGCAAACGAGTTCAGTTTTTACTGGCAAAAGTTAGACTTTGTAGACCTTGACTTGCTAGATTACAAACTAAGTATTCTTTACCCTCCTCTCAGTGAGAAACTGGGTCATTAAAAAATTTTAAACGAAATGCCCGAAAATAAAACTTTGTGTCTTTCATATGATTACTCTAATAAAATTTATTATCTTATTTTCAAAAAGGCAGCGTAGCTCAGTTGGTTAGAGCAAACGACTCATATTCGTTAGGCCAGAGGTTCGAATCCTCTCGCTGCTACCATAAATAAAAGGGATAATAGGGAAGTGTACCCAAGTGGCTGAAGGGGCCGGCTTGGAAAGCTGGTAGGGATGTTAATAGCATCCGCGGAGGTTCAAATCCTCTCACTTCCGCCAAAATAATCAAATTTCTTCTCTAGTTTTCTCTATTTCTCACCGCAAATATGAGAATTATAACTGAAAAAATAATAACTTTTATTCTATGCCCCAAAGCGCCAAAGTCCTCACAAAAGAAAAAACAGTAAAATAAAAAAATAGATGCTACCCATTATCAGAATAATAAGAGCAACCCTGTCCTCGTGGCGAAACTTTCATTTAACAAAAAATCCATAAAATAAAAAACTTAGAAAGAACAAAAAGAAAAAATTAAGTTGATTCTCTAGCGTGAATATCATTTTTTATTATTGGATTTTATATCAAAGATTTATTAAGTCTCTTTTTTATTTCCCTAAACAAAACTTACTAAAAATGACATCTAATAATTCTTCGTTATAATCTTTACCACTTAATTCTTTGACTAATTTATAACTGATTTCTAAGTCCCTACATAAGGCATCCAAATAAGTTTCTTTTTCTAATTCACTAATTACAACTTTTAATTGTTGAATAAGTCTGACTAATTTAGCCTGTTGTCAACTTTGACTTAAATAAGGAAAAGGAGAAAGTTTATTTATCAAATCACCAGCGAATAATTCGTTAATTTTAGTTTCTAACTCTTTTAATTGCTTCTTTTTGGCACTAATTTTTAATGTCTTTTCTTGGGAAATATAATTAGGGAGTTGCAAATTATTTTCTTTGTCTATTTTATTAATAATAACTAAATGATTTTTATTTTTAATTCTTTCAAAAATATTTTCTTCTTCTTGGCTTCACGGGCAGGAATTATCCACCAAAAAAAAAATGATTTCGGCTTTTTCTAAGGCTTGTAAACTTCGTTCTACCCCAATTTTTTCCACTATATCCTGAGTTTCGTGAATGCCTGCGGTATCTAATAAAGTTAGAGGAATACCTTTTAAATTATAGCGGGCTTCCACTATATCACGGGTAGTGCCAGCAATCGGCGAAACAATGGCTTTTTCCTCTTGCAACAGAGCATTTAAAAGGGTAGATTTACCAACATTTGGTTTCCCGACAATGGCAACTCTTAATCCCTCTTGGTAGACACGAGATTTTTGACCACTTTTTTTAATAATCTCTAATTTTTTTAATAGTTTATTCAAACGCGAAAGTGCTGCTTTTCCAGTTAGGTATTCCACTCCGTCGTACTCGGGATAATCAATGTTGACTTTAATATTGGCAATAATTTCTAATAACTCGTTTTCAATTACTTCTAATTCTTTTTGGGTTGTCTGACTTAAATTGTGGAGGGCCAATTTGGCCGCTGGTAAACTGGGAGCCCGAATTAAATCATTAATGGCTTGGGCTTGAACTAAATTGAGTTTTCCATTAAAAAAGGCTTGTTTAGTAAACTCGCCCTCTTGGGCCAACTCTGCTCCATTCTCTAAAATTAATTGTAATATTTGGTTAACTAAAAAAAGATTTCCATGGCAACTAACTTCTACAACATCCTCGCCAGTAAAAGAGTTAGGTTTGTAAAAACAAAGGAGTAAGACTTGGTCAATAATTTCTTTTTGAGAATTAACAATTTGACCAAAAATCAATTGCGGTCTTTCTTGGGGATACTCTGGCAAAAGCCGATCAAAAATTCGGCTAATAATTGGATAAGTTTGCGGACCAGAAATCCTAATCAGAGCAATATTTTGAGTAATCGGAGCAGTAACTAGAGAAGCAATCGTTCTTTGAAAAATCATTTGAAATTTTTCTTATTTTAGGGATACTTGGACTTTGGCTTCTAACTTTTCTTTTTGAGACTCTGCTAATTCAGCCTTTAAGTTAGCCACTTCAACTTTTAACTTATCTCTTTCTTTTTTCACCAATAATCTTTCATTTTTTTCATTTTTCCAAAACGTCTTATACCAGCGAGCAGCAGCATCCACCGCATCCAAGTGGGCCTTTCTTTCTATTTCCAATTTTTCTCTTTTTTTGGCTAATTTTTTTTCAGTTCTATCTCATTTATTCTGGCAGTCAGCAAGTTCATTTGTGAGAGAAGATGTTTGCTCTAATAAAGCATTAACTTGTGGTTCTTGTTTTAACAATTTGCTTTTTAATCGCCAATTTGCGTCCATTTCTTCTGCTAATCAGCGTTCATATCTAGCCAATTCACTATTCTTACAATTGATTATTTGTTTTAACTGGATTTCTAACTCCTTTGCATCTTGATTTTTTCTTTTTAATTTCTTGATTTCCCTTTTTAAATCTTCTGCAGAATGACTTTTTCTTTTTAGCATACTTAAATTATAATTAATTTTTAGTTTTTTTATTAACTTAGTAAGGATTAAATATTGGCCCGCCATATTAGTTCTAGTTGTCTTATTTGTGGGAGGTTAAAGAGGAAAAATAATAAGAACTATTTTTGATTATTATAAAGATTCTACTAATTAATAAAAAAACAACAACCACCCTACTAATTAGCAAAACTTTTGTTCCTTTTGTTAAAATAATATTAATATAAATAATGCGCAAAAAAAAAGTAATTAAAAGTCATGTAATCAAGCCCGATCCAAAATTTGCTTCAGTTATTGTTAGCCGCTTAACTAACAAAGTGATGAAAAATGGGGAAAAAAGAAAAGCGATGAATATAGTTTACCAAACTGCCCAAGTAATTGAAAAAAAAACTTCTTTGCCTTTTTTAACTGTTTTAGAAGGAGCATTGGCTAATGTTAGACCAGCCATTGAAATGAAAAGTCGCAGAGTTGGTGCTTCGAAACAACGAGTTCCCAAAGAAATTGACGAGGTTCGGTCAATGAAAATAGCCTTGCGATGATTAGTGGAAGGAGCCAAAGAGAAAAAAAGCACTGAACCAATGTATGAAAAATTGGCTGGAGAAATCAACAATGCTTATAATAAATCCGGCGAAGCCTTCAAGAAAAAAGAAAATCTTTACAAAGAAGCCGAATCAGGTCGGGTTTTTTCTTCCCTTTTGAACCGCTAGAAACTCTCTTTTTAACGCTTTTTGGCTAAAATAATAATGTATAAATCCTATGAAAAGAAAAGTTCGCTCAAATCCCGTTAAGAAATACAACAAATTGTTCAAATATCTAAGTTTTGATCAAAGTTTACTTTCCTCCTTGATTATAACAATCATTATTCTTCTCTATGCCTTCGCTATTTTGGGACTTTTTCAAATTTTAGAAATCCCGGTTGGCCACGGAGAAGCAATCTCTTAAAATAATTAAATAATGAAAAGAAAAGACTATCAGTGATATATCCTGTCAGTGCGTGGCGGACGAGAAGAAAAAATTATTGAAAAAATTAAATCAGAATTAGAAAGAAAAGGGTGGAGTGATTACATTCGCGAATTAAAAATGGTGAGTGATAGCAATAAAAAAAATGTTTTAAAAGGCTATATTCTTGCTTATTGTCATTTAACTCCAGAATTGACTCACTTTATTTACAAAATACCGGAAATAATTGGTTTTTTGAACCACCAACGGAGCGAGGACAAATTGCCTGACCCGGTTTCTGAAGAAATGGTTAAAAATTTCTTAACTAGGATGAAAGAAAAAAAGGAAAACAAAGCCAGTAATTATGAGAAAGTTGACTTAAATATTGGTGACTTGGTGAAAATTACTGAAGGAACCTTTATTAATCGGGAAGGACGGATTACCTATTTAGACAAAAAAAAGCAGAAAGTCAAAATTGTTATTGAATCCTCCGGCTGGGAAATTAGTGATGTGCCAGTTAATATTTGTCAAAAAGTAATAAATTAAGCATTATGACTACACTTTGTGACGCTTGCGGCTCGAAAGGAGGAAATTCTTGAATGTCTTATCATGGAATGTTTTCGCGAGATAAAAAATCGCTCCAAAAATTTATTGCCAAAAAAAGCGGAAAGGAAATAAACACCGACGATTTTGAGTTGTGCGGGAGTTGTAATGAGGAATGAAAAAAAATATTTTCCCAAGAATTAAAGGAGGAAATAATTCAAGGATTAAACACTTGTAGTTCTGTCGAATTTTGGGAAAATGATCTTTCTTTTCACAATTATTTTAATCAAAAATATTTACTGGGGGACGACTGGGGAGAGGCTAAAAATGCCCTCGTAGAAAATATTAAACGTTATAAAAATGAATGAGAAATTAAAGAAATGAATTGAAATAAAGATGGTGAATACTACTACGATACGCCAGAGAGAGAGAGAGAATAAGCAAATAATACTCCTTCACCAATCAGCCCAAATAAAATACAGTAAAAATGGTTTCTTAATAATTAGACCACCCAAAATGTATAGAAAGGATTATTTTCCCCCCGAGCAATGAATTGAAATTGAAAAAGTCTTAAATCAGGAGCCACAAACAGCAAAAAATCAGCCATCAGGCAAACAAATTTTAATCATTTGTGGAGTAATATCCTTGATAATTGGAATGATAATTTTATTAATTTACTTAGTCGGGAAAAGAAAGCAAAAATAAAATTATAATAATATATGAGTACAGAAATAACGAAAAAAGAAATACATTTAATTAAGTTAGATATCGACGGAACCAGCACTAACCCAGATTTCTCCACTTTAAATCAAAAACTAAAAAAAGTTTTACAAAAATTAAAGGAACGAGGCCATAAAATCTGCTTCACAACCGGACGGAATTATTTATCAGCCTTGCCTTTTTATCAAGAAGTCGGCTTAGATACTTTTTTAGTCACCTACAACGGAGCTTACATTAATAACCCTTCTAAAAATAACGCCGAAGAATTAGTGCTTAATCCAATTGCTAACCAAACTGTTAAAGACATTTTAAATGAGCCAATAATCAAACAAAATCTTCATAATGCCTTGATTGATAAAATAGACCGCAAAACTATTAGCACCAGTGATGATATTTATTATGAAGAGATTTTTTTTAATGGCAATCCCTATACTAAAGGAGAAAATATTTTACAACTTCTAGGGGAACAAGACGCTTTACAATTAGTTTTAGAATTTTCCAACAAGGAGGAAATGCTTAACAATATTTTAATGTTGTTGCGTAGCAAATATAGTGCCTCCATTACTTTTTATTTTGGCAGCAAATTAAAGGCCAAGACTCCTGGAGATAAAGTCCTTGTTCCCGATCCAGAAAAAACTATCATAAAAATTCGCAACAAGTTCGCTAGCAAAGGTATGGGAGCCGAATGAGTAGCCAGTTATTATAATATTCCCTTATCTCACACTATTGCTTTTGGTAATGACGTTAATGATATAGAATTGATGCATATGGTTGGTAAAGGTATTGCCACTGCCGACAGTGATAATTATTTAAAAGCCTACGCCTATGGAATAACCGATTTTGGAGTCCTTAATAGCGACGGAGTAGCCCAATTTTTGGCTAAGCATTTTGGTCTAGATAATTAGTAATTATTAATCACGAGTGGATGTCCTGCTCTTATAACAACAAAAAAAGTTCACAAGAAGCGATAAGGAAGGAATGAAATATAACTGAGTCCTGCCTCACTTTTGATCCGAGCAGGAATCCCTAGTCTCTCATAATTTGGCACCAAAATTATAATTAATGCTTTGCTTATTTTTCAGTCTATCCTCCTCTTTTCTTCTTCTGGCTCTGTGGGAAAATAGTGAGTGCCTAATCAGTATCCAAAAAGAAAATAAACGTCTTCATTCGGAAAATTTTTTATCCCATTTGCGACAGATTTTAGAGAAAAATAATCGTTCACTCAAAGAAATAAGTGAGGTTTATTTTACCTCCACCCCGAGTGGGCAAACTGGATTAAGGGTCGGTTTAGCCTTTATTTCCACTTTACAAGTTCTTAATCCAAAAGTTAAATTATATCATATAGACACTTTATTATTACAAGCAGGAACCGCTAATTGTATTAGTTTGTTAACTATTGATAGCCGAGGCAGTAAATATCACGCAGCGGTTTTTCAAAAGAAAAAACGTTTATTAGAAACCCAAATTATTTCCAAAGAAGAATTAACAAAAATATTGGAAAAATTTCCAGATTTTTCCCTCCAAAGGGACTGCGAAGGCATCGACTTTTTAACTAATTTTCAAGAATTAAAAAGCAACTTTGCCAGACTAAACAAAGTAGAAGAAATTAATTACTAACGATTCAATATAATAAAACTAAATATATATTAACTAATATGAAAATAAGAACTTGAGAAAAATGGTATTGAGGCATAATTTTTTGTTTAATAATACTCTCACTAATAGGATATAGCAACGATCCAACAAAATTTACAATAAAACTCGGGAATGGCCCAGAAAGAATTATGACTTGAAAAGAAATGATTATATTTACTTTAGTTTTTTACGTTGGCTTTCTAGGCTTAATCTGATTAATTGTTAGATACTTTGTGAATAAGGGCAAGGGAAGCAGAGAGAGAGAGAGAGAGAGAATAAAAAATAGGTCAGAAAAATGGCTATTTAGAGAAATACTGAGGTAAAAAGTTAAAATTTAGTATAACATAAAACATAATTAATTAAAGAAGAGCCGAGGAAAAGAAATGATAATTTTTGGGGTGTAGCCAAGTGGTAAGGCAAAGGACTTTGACTCCTTGATCGTTGGTTCAATCCCAGCCACCCCAGCCAGAACTCTAAAATTAATCCTATATGAATTTAAAAAAGAGTTTTTTGCTATTTACGATAATAAATACGGTGAGTTCGCTATGAATATGTCTCCACGTTATAAATAAAAATTGAGAATTATTTCCTAAGCACCTATTTTGTGTACATAGTTTTGTCATTCTTTTTTTTCTTAACTTTATTTTTTTAACTTATTTAATTTGTCTTTTGATCACTGAAAAATAATTGTCCTGTTAACTCAGCGGTAGAGTATTTGCCTTTTAAGCAAAGAGTCGGAGGTTCGATCCCTCCACAGGACACCAAATAAAGCGGGGTTGGCGCAATGGTAGACGCGCTAGGCTTAGGACCTAGATGTTAAGGGTTCGAGTCCCTTATCCCGTACCAATTTAACATCAAGTATAAGTCATACGTATCAACAAACCCCAAGAGGAAAAGAAAGCCGATTCCCAGCAGGAAAATAGATAATGATTACTCCGGTTAAAACTATTGAGTATAGACAGGAAAAAAACAAATAAAAGAACAAAAAATATTATTATTGGAGTGATACTCAAGTGGTTAAGAGGGTTTCCTGCTAAGAAACTAGGTTGGTCTAATAACCAGCGCGAGAGTTCGAATCTCTCTCACTCCGCCATTTATATTACATAAATTAAATTAAATAATACATAAAATAACAAAGCCCACCAGATTCAAATCGAGTAAAATTAAATATTATGGCAGTCCCAAAAAGAAGAAAATCTTCCACCCGAGTTAAAAAAGGTCGCGGACCAAAGAGTTGAAGTTTTCACCAAAAGGCTCTTAATCAACCCTTAGTAAAATGTGCTAGTTGTCAAAAAACCAAGATACTTCATCACCTTTGTCCGCACTGTTCAAATTATCGAACTAATTCTCAAACAGAAGTAAAAAAGTAAAATACATAATATAATGATAAAGATTCGAAGCAATGATGAAACAAAAAAATTAATTACATAAAATAAATAAACTATATATATATATATATATATGACAGAAACTAAAATTACATTTACAATAACAAAAATAATAAATCCTACCGAAATCGAAATTAACAAAATAGATTTTCCAACTGGCGAGGGTGATGAAAAGGCTAAAATTACAAAAATATTTTTCTTTGGAAAGGAAAGTGCTGAGGGCATTTTTGAGGCTAATAAAACTTACCAAATAACTTTTGATGACTCAGAAGTGAAGGATGACCGACAACCAACTATGACTCACAGTGCTCAGGCAGGTGGCTTTGCCATGGGTCCAGAACCAAAAAATCTCCCTAACAAATTAATTCTAGAAGAAGATGAAAAATTAAGAGTGGTTTATAATAATAAGGACACTATTAAAATCACCGAACAAAATTCCCAAGGTGGTGGAAGTGGAGAAGAGACGTCAACAGAAGATACGGGAAGCACAGGAAATAGCCAATCCTCTGGCAACAATTCGCAAAATGAGGATTTGAATGATAAAGAGAACTCGGGAACAAAGCCAGAAGGAAACAATTCCGAAGATACTTCTAATTCCAACCAAGGGAATGATAATGACAACCAAACTCCTCCTCCCAGCAATCAGCCAACTCAGGAGGAAATTAATAAAGCCAATGAAAAACTGAATCAAGCCAAAGAAAGTGGCGATAATGAGAAATTATCCGACGCCATAAAAGATAAAGAAAAATTAAAAGACAAGGGTGCTGAAAAGTCAACCGAGGATGAGACAGCCGAAAAAGCAGCCCGAGAAGAATTGGCGAAAGACAAAGAAAAATATCGACAAACGATTTTCGAAGTTATTGAGGATAAAATGAAAAATAATGGCGTTAATGTTGACGATTTGGATACAGAGCCAAAAACTAAATTAGAGAAGTTAAAAAACAAGGAAATTACCGAAAAAAATGAAGTCGACCAGGCTGAAAAGGAAATAACTAAAAACACTTATGAAAAAGCCGCAACTAAAAAATATTCTGAGTTAGAAAATAAAGTGCCGTAAAAAGTAAAGATAAGAAAGAAATAGAAAGATTAAAGCAAGAATTATCCCAACTCATTAGCAATTCGAATTACCAGTCAAAAAAATCCGAGGCTGAAGCGTTAATAAAAAAATTAGAAAATGCTTTGAAAAAAAATAATAATTCCAGCGAATCTAAGGATAATAATGATGGCATTCCTTTAAAAGTAGTGATTCCGGTTGCTCTGGCAGGGGTTGCCTTTCTAGTTGGAGCGATTATTTATACTCGCAAAAGAAGGTTAAAAAATAGTTAAGAAGTTCGGAAAATAAAGAAGATGTTTAGATAATGGAGAGGAATATTTTCCCTCCATTCCGGAAAATTTTATCATATGCCAACTAAGGTCCTTTATAAACAAAACAAGAAAAATAATTTTGAATATATTATTATTAAGGATCATGCTAATTTTGCTGAAAAGGGCCAAGATATTGTCTGTGCAGCAATTTCGGCCATTACTAACGGCACAGTTAATTTTCTTCAAATTTATTATCCGAAAGATTGTCAAATCTCCTATTTGCCAGCCGAGATAAGCATTTATCCCCAAAATGACAGCCTTGAATGCCAATTGTGCTTAAGATTAATGCTTTATCAATTAGAAAACGTGGCTAATTCTTATCCCGATTATTTAAAAATAATTAAGGAATAATGGAGTGGAAAGAATATGTTAGCGAAAAATTGGCCGGAAAGTTCTTTATTCGCTACGCTATTCTTTGTTTTTTAATAACCTTTTGAGTATTCCAACAAGAAGGAAAAAAAATTTGATATTCGTTAAAGAAAGAAAAAAAGAAAATATTTTGACAGACAATTAAACTACTTTTCTTTTTTGCTCTTATCCATTTTGCTCTTAAATCAGTTTTGGGGTGGGTGGCTCCTTCTTCTTGACCGAGCATTAAATCCGAGAAAATAAACACGCAAATAAGTGTCATAACTAATAGCAAAAATAACTGGTGGATCCTGACCCGAATCTTTTTTGGCATGTGCGTCTTGGCCCCCATTGTCGAAGAATGCATTTTCCGCTATTTCGTTTTTCGGATTTTTGGCAAGGAAAATCCTCTTGCTTACCTTTGTTCTTTTTTTGCTTTTATTTTGGCCCATTATCATCAAGGAGAAAATGTTTTTCTTCTTTTCTTTCAATATTCGGTTGCTGCTTTGGGATTTATCTATATTTATAAAAAAAGTGGCTGGAAATTATTATCCCCTATTTTACTTCACTCTTTAGTTAATTTGCTATTTATTGTTATGGTCATGATTAATCCCACCTGCTCCTTAATTTAAAGTCATTTGGTAAAACAGACTTTTTTTAAAACCGCACTTACTAGATTAATTCCCGGTTTTTGTCAAATAATTGCTATCTATTTCATCCAAAAAAGGCGAATATAATTCTTGACTGCTAATTAAATAAAGGAATCGCTTGGCTCGGGTTATTCCAACATAAAATAATCTTTTTTCCTCGGTTAGGTCTTGGGTTTCCTTGTAAGGGAGGGTTCCTTGGTCTAAATAAACAAAAAATACTACTTCAAATTCTAACCCCTTGGCTTGGTGGACCGAAGAAAGAATTAAATTATTCCTTGTTTTAATTAATTTCTTATCCTCAAAAGCAATAATAATTCATTGTAAGAAAGAATTGAGTAATTCATTTAAATTAGGATACTCTTTTTTTCTTTTATTTTCTCAATTTTGAGCGATATTGAGAAATTGTTGAACGTTTTTTTCTCTTTCGGAAGCATTAATGCGAGTTTTTAAGTGCTCTCAGTAATTAAAATCGTTGAGTACACTCAAAAGAAAAACGCTGAGAGAATTTTTTTCTTCTAATTTTTCTCGTCATTTGTTGATTTTTAGGATGACGGCACTGATTTTATCTACTTGTCCCGCCGCAATTTTTTCTTCATTTAAGTTGGTGATAGTAGCAAAATTATTCAGATAATTATAAATACTAGTCCCTCCTTTTTCACTATTTTGTTCAATCTTTTCAATGGTGCGAGCACCAATTTTCTCTTGAAGACCTAGTATTCTTAATAAAGAAATATTATCTTGATACATAATCATTCTTAAAAAGGATAAAACATCTTTGATTTCTTCCCGTTCAATAAATTTAAAGGAGCCTAATATTTCATAAGGTATTCTTTGAGCAACTAATTCTTGTTCGATGCGCGTGGAAAGATAATTATTGCGATACAGGATAGCGATGTCGCTAAATGCTACTTTCTCCCGCACTAGTAATCAATGAATTCGGCGAATAATAGAACGAATTGAAATCCGAGGGAGAAAACTCACTTTTACTCCTTCTGGCTTAGAGGTATTGAGTAAATTATTAACTAAAATGGAATGATTTTTCGCCACAAACGAATTAGCCAGATGTAAAATGTGGCTAGTTGAACGATAATTGACATTCAAATAGATAGTTTTTCACTCCTTATCTTTAGTAAAAGAAGAAATTAATTCTGGGGTGGCACCCTGAAATCCATAAATAGCCTGATTGGGATCACCCACTAGAAAAACATTTTGCTTCTCGCTCAAAATCAGTTTAATGACTTCTCATTGAATATTATTGATATCCTGAAATTCGTCCAGGAGAATATGGATAAATTGCTCCTGGTATTCTTTTCGAACCTGCGGATAATAATTAAAAAGAGTAATAGTATAAAGCAATAAATCATTAAAGTCTAATGCCTTATTAGTTTTTAAATATTCCTCGTATTTTTGGTATATCTCATACCTAGTTTTTGTTAATTCATCAAACTGTAAAGGGTCAGCAATCAGTTTGCCATTTTTTCAGCCGCTAATATAAGCCAAAATAGTATTTATTTCTTTTTTTTCCGCGTTATAATTATTCTGATAAAGTATTTTGCGGATTATCACCTCTTGTTCGTGGCGGTCATAGACTGGAAATTTACTGTCAGGGAAGCCTAATAAATGAGAATGTTTGTTAAGAACATGAAAACAAAAGGAATGAAAGTTATAAATATGTAAATCCTTCGGGGAGACAGTAGTAATATGAGAAAAAACTCTTTTTTTTATTTCCTTAATGGCCTTTTTGGCAAAAGTTAAAACCAAAATATTTTGTGGCTGGGCTTTTTGGCTGGCTAATAAATAAATAAGTCTACTTACTAGTGTTTTAGTTTTGCCACAACCAGGTCCAGCAATAACACATATTCGTGAGTGTTCTTCATAAACAGCCTGTTTTTGTTGTTCGTTTAATTCTTGGAGAAATTCCATTCTTATTTAATTTTTTGTCAAAATGAGCAAGGTTAGACTACTTTTCTTGCCATTATCAAATATTATAAACTAATAAACAAAGAAGGATTTACTAACCCATATTAATAATCAATTTCAAAAATAATTTATGGCAAATGTCCAAGGAATAATCAATAAACTATTCCACCAATAATTTTAAGATGACAGAAATTAGGGCAAAAATACGGATAAGTTGAGCACAACAAAGACATAGAATAATAAAACTTAATTATAATAATCATTATAGAAATAAAAAATCAATATATGGTAAACGCCCAAGAATATTTAGACCAAAATTATTCCAAAGAGGAAAGGAAAAATATTTGTGTTTTGAAAATAAAGAACAAAAACCTTGAAGGCCATTTGGATTTAAGTGATTTTATTAATTTGAAGGAGTTAGATTGTTCAGAAAATGAACTAACAAGCGTCGATCTAAGCAATAATAGAAAATTAGAATGAATTAATTGTTCTAACAATTTGCTTACTGACATCGACTTTTCCTGTCAAGACCCCGAAAAGGTGTGGGGAATTGACATTAAAAATAACAATTTTTCTTCGCAGGATTTATTTTGTTTTGCCCGCTTCGTTAATTTAAAAAAATAACCAAAGGTTACCAATTCACCAAAAGTTTATATAATTACGACACTTTTGACAGTGGCATTGAGTTTCAATTTGCCTGCTTAATTGACAAAACCAAAGAAGTTAAAAAGTGAATTAGACTTTTGCGATGAGGGGATGAAATTTATATTCTTTATGGGAAAAACCAAAGACACTATTTTCCAGACTTTTTAGTGATAGATGAAAATGATATTCACTGATTAGTAGAAATTAAAGATGACAATAATCCCAATCCGGAAATAGAGGAGAAAAATCAAGCAGCGAAAGAATGAGTAAATGCTCTAAACTTAGAACTAGGAGAAGAGGCAAGAAAAAATGAAAAATGAAGATTTTTGTATATCGCTAAAGGAGATATGAATAAATCACATGAAAATTGAAATATGTTGAAGGAAATATGTAGGTTTTAAAAATTTAAATCATTTACTTTGTTGGGATTCTTGAAGATACTTTTGCTATAAAATTATAATATTTAATGACAATAAATTATAATAACATAAACATAAATATGAAAAAAACCGAGTAAAGCAACAAAGCGTTTTGATTTATTTTTGGAACTGTTACTGGTTTTGCGGTCTGTCACTACCTTTTTAATAAAGACGAAATGAGAAGACAAAGATCTAAAGAAAGAAATTGAAAAAGTAAAAATTGAGGTAGATATTTTAAGAAAAATAAGCGTTATCAATATTAACAATAATAAATTTTCGCCAAGCAATAATGTTCAGCAAACAGCAGCAAGTCCTACTCCGAACCAAGTATCACCAAAAGAGGCAACTAGATTAGAGAAATTTCAAAAAGCCCTTAAACTTTTTTGCGAGGCGATTACTGGAAAGTAATCAAAGAATTGACAAATAGTCGAGAGGGATTAGTTAATCCCCTAAATCAAAAGTTATTCTCAAAGCAGTTTTAACTTGAGTTATTATCTCTTTACTAACCATTCCTAACCTTTCAATTAAACGTAGTTCTCTGTAAATAGTAAAAGAATAACCAACCAGAATTTTACTCGGATAATCCAAACCAGTTTCCGGAGTATTTTCGATATAAACTTCAAAGGGTTTAACATTCTCAACATCATCAGTGGTTAAAGTAGCAATAGTTATGAGATTATCAAATTCATTTTGTAGGTCATTACTAATTATCAAAACAGGGCGAAAAGGCTTAGAAAATTCTTTAATTTTAGGAAGTTCGGCTAATCAAATTTCTCCTTGATGGGGAATACTTAATCTCTTACTTATTTTAAGATTTTTTTCCTTTTTTTCGTTCATTTTTCTCAATTTGAGTTAAAGCATCTTGTGCAGAAATTTTCTCCCAAACTCCTAATTCTGCCTGCAGTTTCTTATTTTTAGCATTAGCCTTATAACCCGCAATCATTTTTTGTCTTAACTCTTCTTTATTTCTTTCTTGTTCCTTGGTCAATTTCTCAATTATTGCTTCATCAACAAAGCGGCTAATTTTCCGACTACCAGTTAGTTTTCGTAATTGGTTATAAGTATCTTCTTGCAGATAAATATTTACGCTTCTTCCAGTCATATATAATATTTTACTTATGTAGGTAGGGATAGCGGAGTTTATAGAACTAAAATTAAAATGCGCTGTTTAGCAAATGTCACGAAAATATTCCATAATAAAATTAATGAAGAAAAATTTTCATCTTCACCAAAGAATTGCTTGTAGTGGGTACAAAATAAGTGAAAAATACCAAAGAAAAGCCTTTTATTCATGACGAAAAAATTAGGGTGAAAATACGGCTTAAGTTGAGATACAAAAATAACACAGGAAATAAAATTTAATTAAAAAATAATTATTATAAAAAGGCCATGACTGACTGAAAGAATATTCACCCAGATTTCACCGACGAATTACAAAAAGAGTGAGAACAACTTGATTTCAATCTTGAAGAAGTTAAAGAATGAGTTGAGGCCGGCTTGGAACCATCCAATTGCCAATTAGCTTTTTATTTAAAAAATAGTAATTTTACTCCTCAACACTACTCTAGATTTTCTAGCAGAAATGCTCAAGAGTGGATGGATTATTTTTTCCCCAAAGAAGAAAGGGAAAATATTAATGGTCTAGAAATAAGTAATAATAGCCTAGAAGGTCATTTAGATTTAAGTGGTTTTATAAACCTTAAAGAGTTATATTGCTCAGGAAATCGATTAACAAGCATTAACCTAAGCAATAATAAAGAATTAGAATGAATTGATTGCTCAGATAATTTGCTTACTGATATTGATTTTTCTCACCAGAATCCTGAAAAAGTATGGGGAATTACTATTAACAATAATAATCTTTCTCCGCAAGATTTAAGTTGTTTTGCTCGTTTTGTTAATTTAAAACATTTGCTTATTGGTGCAGACGACGAAAAGAAATTAAAGCAAAATATTTATAATCATTTCTATGGTTCTCTAGAATATTTAGGAAATTTAAAAGACCTAGAAGTATTAGATATTAGTGGTACTGACATTGATAATGGATTAGAACATTTACCTTTAGCCAGTTTAGAAGATTTTTATTGCGCAAGCAAAAGAGAGGGAGCAAAAGTGGAGGAAATCAAGCGTATTTTAATGATAAGCGAAAACGAAGCGGAAAGCGAAGATAAAAAGGCAAAGGATAAATTGGCAGAAATAGAACGTCAAAACAAAATCTTAACGGGACAACTTCAACTTAATAATGGTGAGATAGAGAAGTTAAAAAGAGAAATTCAAAATTTACAAAATCAAGGAAACCAAGACAAAATTTTATCAATCATAGTTATTATTATCTTAATAATTTGAGGAATCTATGGAATACTTAAATTGATGCTTTTATTTAGAAAAGGACAAAAAAAACAAGACAAAAAACAATTAGTTTGTATCAGAAACCTTTTTTAGAAAAAAATAGTTATTATTTTTATGTCTTTTTAAACTC
>CAJVPI010001121.1:0-16344 GCA_910592345.1 Paraglomus brasilianum
TATGCTTCTGGTTACTGCAATTACTGTTGTAAGCTACCCCTTAACGTTGTTGTGGATTATACTTTACGTAATGATTTACCGATCATTTTAATAATGCCGATAAGAGTTGACGATCCTATCGTGAATAAGCACCCCTCCCTATGATAAGGGTGGGTGCTTATTCACAGTAGTATACGGTATCTGCTTCTTCACATGTTACTGGAACTGGTTGCCAGATGCCTATTGATGTCTTCTTAATTAGACGCGCTTTAATAAAGTCTATTCTTTTCGTCCGTGCAATTTCACTAAATCTTTTCATTTCTTCACTTAGTATCCATTCACCGCTTATATCATGAAAAACACGATCACAGGCATTCGGATTTACAAATTGTGTCTTTCTTATCCGAACCCGAAATCTATGTGATTCAGTAATAAAGCTAGGACGTGTACGAGGCCCATGCGTTTCACCTTCAGAATATCCTATTACATTAAAAAGATTAGTACACAGCGTCACCAATTACGTGCCGCGATTTCCCAATGCTGCTGCGAAGGTACAGAAGGAATTAATGACTTGAGTGCTTTGTTTATTTCTTCAAGCATTGCATCATGGCCTTGATGCTTATTTGAAAGCTTAGATCGTGAAGTCATAATTCTTTCTTGGATTAACTTGCAAATTTCAGGCTTCAACCGTAATATTTGTTCTTCATCTGCAATTTCGATCGATCGATAAATAGGATGCCGCCTAGCAGACCAAATTGGTGCAAACATTCTCCGAGCCGCAAGTCTTAATGAAGGCCTATTAAAACGACTCCAGTACGGAAGTTAATGATTGCTTGTAAATAAAAAAAAGAGTTTCAATAAACTTCACAACGACTGGATTTCGTTTGGAAGGAGAATATTCTAAAAGACTATCTAAACCAAATCGCTCATGATTTTTCATTAAACTTATTATATCATTTTACAAATTACCTCGTTCCTTTTAGCAATTTCCGTCACGCACCTAATACGGTCTTGTTGGTCGGCAAATGGTTCATCTAACCGCTTCTTTAGTATCGCATTCTCAGATAGCAATTGCCGATTGAAACTTTCTAGCTCCTCTATCCTTTTCGAAAGCATTTCATACGCTAGATCAGGCAACGATACTTGGACTCCAGAATCGCAAAAAGTCTTTTCCAACACCGGCACCTCGTTATCTTAATCTTTTTCTCTCTGTTTCTTCCGAATCTAAAAAACTTGAATCTAGTTTAGTGGCTCGTTTAATATAAGACTTTTAACAATGATCTGGTTATAGTGCCTTTCACACAAAAAATAATTCTCTAGAGAATCAAGGAATACAGATAGTTCAGGATAAGATTTAGCCATTTCCATTATTCCTTTTGCTGCAGCACTAGCTGACGCACGACGCCATCGTTGATTTTCCTTAGTCTCGCATTCTACTAAGACTAACTGACTTTCGACAAGAGAATCGAACAAACAAGGCAAGTCTTTGGCTTCTAGTCTTGCATTCATTATGTACGTAGTGTAATGTTTAAACTGGGTTTAAGAGAAAACTGTTTTCTAAAGTTGCGTGGATCCCCGTGGATTCTGAGACAATATGCTCGTAAAAGTATGTTGCTACCGTTAGTTTCGTTTCTTATTTGAAGTATTCGATCGATAAAGCGTCATCAAATTCTCTATGCAAAAATTATTGCACGCCGAAATCTCTCGAACATTAAAACTTGTTTGGTAAGGCCTTGTGCAAAATATTATAACAAACTAATTGTGAATGTAAAAAGAACAGTGTATGTTCTCATCCCAAGCATGAGATATATGCTACGGCATGTCCAGGGAAGGGGGAAACAAAATTCAGAAAAGTACCAGAACGCTTAACGAAATCCGCATACGCATTGATGTGTCGTCACTGCTTGTATAAATCTGATAACGATCCTGAATATGTCGATTCACCCAATTATCTGCTTCCTATTGAGAAGCTATCGAATGAAAATATAAAAAGGTTTCAAATGTATTACGCAGCGATATCATTTACTGAGTCTCAATTTCAGGAACTCGAATCCGCATACCATGATGTGTGTGCAGAGCGAGGCTGGGTATGTAAACTTATCACTGGATGTTAACAGCCCACTAAAATGATCAATTTTTATTAGAATTGATACCTTTGAAGGTATAATGAGCGCAAGTTAGCATTTGCTAGACCCACTTGTATAACGAAGATTTTTTTTTTATATATAATGAAGATCTTCGTTATATAGGCCCATTATGTTGTTCTGGCAAATCTACATTATAAGCATTATAACCAGATTTCTTAATGAAATTTCGCTATATTGATAGCCAGCCAAAATGATTGGTTTAGGGAAAATCTTCATTATAACAGTTCGTTATTAATAAAATATTAATATATGCTTATTTAAGTTAATGTCTACTGTTCATTATCTTTGTTCTCAGGGTGAATGTCTAGCAAATTACGAAGCCAATTACAAATATGCGTAGCGACTAAATAGCTATGCATGCATTATACTAACATAGTTATTGTATATAAACAATGATCAGTCAAAAATGTATGAAGCCAAAATTGTGAAACCCCCCCCAGAGATTGTTGTAGCCATCGCCTTTTCTAAACAGATTGAAGAAGCATACGTAAATGCAACCACAAACGGCTAAAGGTCGCAATATGGAATTGTAGAAAAAATCAACGCAAGTGGATTTCCACTTGCATTATTGCTTAATATTAATGGATACAAGGAAAATTACAGAAAGTAATAAACTTATTCGAACGCATTTACTCATAGAATTCTTCTAGGCATTTAGACATCCCCAAAGTTTATTTTCGCTAATAAATACTTTGCTGAAATCAACGCCGCACGAAAAACTCGCGCATTTATTCTATGGCATATCAAAATGGCCATTATTTAACCTTGTTTACAAAACAAAAAGGAACAGCGGAAGTTTGCATATATTAACGAAAATGACCTTAAAGTCACCTAAATTGAAATTGTTACCTGATGATAACAATGCTATAGTTTCGTAAATTCTAACCTCACGCGAATGGTTGTCGATATCGTTGTCAAATTCGATGAGAAGCAGTTAATTCAAATTTTGTAATCGAAATATTAGTTTTAAACTACCATTACAGTTATAATCAACACGTGACCATTAAGATGATCCTCTACCGGCAAATTTGCTAGTTAGAAGCCATTAACTCCACACTATTTAACTGGAATGGTCCGCATTCCAAATTTCGTGAAACACACGAAAACACATATTCTCTTTCAGACAACTACCCCGGTTCGATGCAACAAATCAATTCCATATATACGTGCATTTCACCGAACGACACATGTTTCTTCACAAGAATATTACAGTGTGCGAACGCCGAAAGGCGAAAACTTCCGTCTTCATTTAGCCAAATCCAGACATGTAGTTGGTATAAGGTAGTCACGGAGCGGAGGAAGAACTGTTATTTAATATGACTTTGCCATATGCCGCTCTTTTTGATAGATTGTTTATCCTAAATTGACTGACTTTAGAACCACAAGAGGTACAAGAGAATACAATGAGGATCGATTTCGGATATTAGTCTTGGACTTGGCCGTCCCAGAGGGTAAACAGGCACTTGCTGAGAAGGCGACTGGCGAACCTGCAACAGATGGTTATGTACAGGATAATAGAAAGACGGATCAAAGTTGTTATTTTGCAGTATTTGACGGGTGAGTTGGTACCATTTGTTTGATTGCAATTACAGGTGAGAGCTCGATTTTGTTGGTTGATCCGTGATGTATGCATTGTATCTGTAAAATTAGTCATGGAGGTGCCAATTGTGCTGATTATTTAACTGGTAATCTTCACAAGAGAATTGAAGACGTAAAAGCATCTGATGTAGACGACGTTATAGTACAATTTCGAAACATTGGAGGGTAAGCAATAATACGATCTAGCTTGCTTGGTGCAGTGCTATTATTAATAGCCATTCTCTTAGTTATCTACTATTATTAATCTGCCTTGTTTTCTATTATAATTTAAGATATTTCCATCGATTCAATCCCAGGATTTTAAATTCCCTCACCAGCCCAGACGTAGCCAAACCTCCTCCTCCACCATCACGCTCTCGTTCAAAAGACCGAAATGATACAAAAAAGCCTGCAGTCAGGATACCGCACAATTATTCCTTATCAACTAGTCACCCAACAAACAATCCCAACTCTTCGCCTTCTCCTCCGGGATCACAGTCTCAAGATCAGTCGTTAACGCTAGAGCAGCGTTTAACTCTGGCTTTTCTTAAAACTGATCTCGAATTACTCGGTCATGTAGGACAGTCCGTTGGTTCGACAGCGTCAATAGCTTTAATTCGATCATTAGACAACTTTCCATTCTGGTCGAGCGAAGAATTAGACATTACTGTTGCCCATATTGGAGACACGCGTGTTTTGCTGTGTGATGTGCCATCTGGGAACGCTATCTCGTTAACTTATGACCATCACCCAAATGCAGCTACTGAATTTGATAGATTACGAAAGTCTGGAGGATATATTATTACTGACTCATTTGGATCAGATATGGTTTTGGGTGAAGTGGCAAATACTCGAGCTATGGGTGATTCAAAGATGAAAAAGTATGGCATATCGGCAGAACCGGAAATTGTTACTCGTAGAATTATTGGAAAGGATTCCGCATTTCTTGTATTAGTCTCTGATGGAATAACGTCCGTTATGAGTAACCAGGAGATAGTGGATTGTGTGAGTTATCTGCGAATTTGTTAACTCGATGGCAACTTGAAATCTAAACAAAATGTTCATTTGAACAGGTGAAACTAGAAGGTGATCCAACGACAGGTGCAATAAAATTAGTGGATTTTGCAGAGACGCTTGGATCCGAGGACAATATAACGGCTATGGTAAGGATTCGAATGCTAAAGAATACAGCAAGATTTGTTATAAGCAACAAAATACTGAATTTCTGCAAACATAGGTTGTGAGGTTGCCTGGTTGGGGCTCCCCAATGCCAGACCATACGATAGATTTACGTAATCATCGATTAGAAAGTGATGCACCTCGTATCAGACGACGCACGTGATTATGCGCCTATCTTTTTCTCTGGCTTTATTATTACACATCCAAAATGCATTGTTCCATCGTTGATGTATGATCCATATTCTCCTTCTCAATACAAAGGCTCACCTCAAATTCTCGCAATTGTCTTACGAAACCTGCGTTAGGCTTTACAACTTGTCTCTTTTGTTTGACAATGCAAAACGCTTGCTCATAAGAGATCCTTTGTGAATGCATCAAGAATGCAATAACAATAGAAGTTGACCTACTCACACCCGCTTGACAATGCACAAGCACGCGCCCACCATTCTCTTTCGCTGATTCAATGAATTTAATGCAGCCATCAAAATGTTCAGATATACGAGCAGATGGCATGTCTGCTATTCTGATTTTAAGATACTTGGGCGGCAGAAAGCTCGGCGATCTGGAATCAACAAGCGGCCGCGTATGTTCGTCGGTAAACGTACCATCTATACGAGAATTTAAATGGGTTTCAGACGCTTCAACCTTTAATTTATCGTCAGTCTGTTTATTCATGCTGAGTCTTTGGAATTCCTGCTTAATGGTCTCACTTGATTCCCAGAAGTTGGAAGACCCAGCAAGATTAATTACATGTGTAATTGAAAGATCTATTAGATGTGGAAGCCACGCAGAACTGCTAGCATCGCCCAAGTAAAGGAAGCCAGGAATAATGGTTGATGGTGGGTCAGACGACCAGGCACAACTTTTGACATAGTTATCGAGGAATGGGACAATTGCCAGTCGAAGATTCGCATTTGTGAACCGAGAAGCTAGCGATTGCTTGTCAGATGGTCCGTCGGCCTCGGACGAATTAGTCTCATCGACTTTATTTTCAGACATTGAAAACCACTGCTGAACATTGCTCAAACTTGGATGATTTTATAGTTGTCCGCAATGTAACTATATAACGAATTAGAATACTCGTACATGATCATGGGAACTCCGTGTCTCAGGAAACAGTCACACAAAGTTTGATTTTTTCTTTGATAATCGCTAGCGTTACTAGTGCGATTAACGGTACTTCCTCTGTAAAAATAATAATTTTGACCCACTTTGTTTACCCAGTTGAGGGTTGTGTGACGGCAAAATTTTTTTACGTTAATCAACTGATTTATTCACAATAGTCCGCAACACGGCAACAAACAGGAACGATGAGAATCAAAAAGCTTAAAGTGCGACCACGGAAATTAGAGCAAGTCGGCCCATGCACAGCTGAACTAGCGACGTTACTAACATGCTGGACCAATAATAATGTCGACAGTCCCAAATGTAACCAGTCGGCGAAATCACTGTCAGAATGTATGCGCGCAGCGGTTAGTTTCTCTAATTCGGTTCTATAACTTTCAACGTATCTCCAAATGACTCAAAATGATTCGCATTTCTGTTTATAGGCAATTAAAGGATCAAAACCGCCGAATACAATAAATTATCATTTAGGGCGGCTAGGAAAGTTGCTTTGAAAGAGGACGTAATTAGAATTAGATCTACAAGTCGTTGAGTTGCAGTTTCTGTTATTGTTTACTGGGAAACGGCAAAAAAAATTCATATATTACAACTTATTACTGTTGCTTGATTTTGTTATCGTAACCGTTATCAACAAATCATACTTTTTGCCGAAAAGCGTAAATGCACAACTTGTATGCTGCCTCATCCCCCCGTCTTTGGTGTCTTTGACTATTACGTGAACTTGCATATATTATAATAGAATTTGTAATATAGACACAAGACAATTTTATTTTTATATAACGTGCTGCTTAGTGTGAAATGGACTCCAGATTCCCCTCACACTTTCGGTCGTCGATAACACGGGCTTCTTGAACCGTTTGTCGGCCTTTTTTCCTGAAGAGTCGCGGATCTGATGCACTTTTTCTGCAATCGTGGCCGTATCCAGATTTCGTACACATATTACTTTGTCGTTCCCATTTACTTGCGAAAAGGAATTGAAATTAAAAAAACTCGTATCGACTTTCATAAGATCAGTATAATAAAAAAGAACTTACGATATATGCCACGGATAACGGGATGCTTGGACGGTCTTGGTTTTACAACAATTTCAATCTGTGGGTTCTTGCGCGCAAATTGTACCAAGCCATTCTTCAGATATTCACTAGCCAGTTAAAGTAAAAAGACGGGTACCGTTAAATACATACGGATGCTTCCCTTTACTCTTAATTAATGATCTTACATCATTCCTTGACTACTGCCGCTTCTCTCACAATAATGAAATACCATCTTCCGACATTGAAAGATATATGCACCGACACCGTTTCTCGCGACAGCAATTTTTGCTGGTCGAAGCGGTACCGAAGGCATCGTTTGGGCTGATGGGAATAATTGTAGAAAGTTCAAGATGCAAAGTCACAAATTCTGCACGTGCTGTCAGTAATACAAACAGCTCAAGTAATGTGATTGTAACCAGGACATTTGACATATTAATATTTACCTTATCTTTTCCCTTCCCACTCAATCGTAATAATATGTACACTCTACTCAAAGGCTTTTATAAATATTTTGCACGTAAAGAAGAGTACTACGTACTGCTTCTGGGACTTGACAAAGCGGGGAAGACGGTATGATTACGTTTCCAGATTGGCTAATCTCTAACTTGGTTGACGTCAAGAATTCTGCAATTAGGCCAGGAAATTCCCTGTATAATAATCCTTGGTCAATACATTTATTCAGACACTCTTGGAGCGAATAAAATCTATATTTCTTGGAATTCTCGGACTCCCGCCCGACAGAATTGCACCAACAGTTGGCCTGAACAGTTAATTGCTTTCCCATTTCTTCTCCAATTTGCATTTCTGTTTTCAAATACAAACTTAAAACGTTTCCCATTAGTTGGTAGGATAGAAGTTAACAAAGCTCGACTAAACTTTTGGGATCTTGGCGGTCAACGCGATTTACATAGTATCTGGGAAAAATATTATACTGAATGCCATGCAATTGTGTTTGTAATGGACGCAACTGCCAAAGATCGAATAGAAGAGTGTAAAGAAGTGTTTGGTTGAGTATCAGCTATATTTATCAGAGAACAAGTATCGTTTAATTGTTGTATCAAGTTTCCACGGACTAAATAGGATTTTCGTTTTTCTACACAGAGAAGATGATAACAAATCATATTGTCGAAGGAATCCCAGTATTGATGTTGGCTAATAAGCAAGACAGCCCCAACCCTTTGAAAGTCGAAGATCTGAAAGAGATTTTCAGTAAAATTGCTTTAAAGCTTGGAGCAAGAGATTCTAGAGTCTTGCCAATATCTGCATTGCAAGGGTTTGTATTTTTACGATTGTGCGTCTGCTGTTATTTGATTGCATTTTTCAGTATTTCTAATCAGCCATGGTTGTTTTAGTGACGGTGTTCGTGAGGCTGTAGACTGGTTATATATCAGATTACAACGTAATAAACAAAATCGACCGCCGATATTGAAATGATTCGTTGTGCTAAAGTGAAAGGAGGAAGTTCGGGACGCATAGGCTCTGCCGGGCCTGCGAACGCCAAGGCCGGAAGCTGCATGCAGAGAGGAGGTCGACCCCTTCCGAATCGACAATCTGCACTTGTTTAAAGTGCGAAGGGGAATGGTCATGATTGTTGAAGCCGTGATTCCGATATTTATGACTTTCAATTGTATACGACTTTCGGTAAAACGTGTTTCGGCATACAGTGTAAATTACTAATAATACCAGAGTTGTATTTCATAATAGCGAATAAAAACAATACCTTTAGAGGAGGAAATCACATATCATATCTTGAATGGATTAATAAGTCTGCAATCGTGAGTTTAAAACTAATATGGTATGACCTGCTGCAAAAAGGCAGTCATATCTCGAGCCTCAGCTGTACCGAAGGTGTGACCCAAGCGGGGGTAACTTTTGAACGTTACGTTGTATCCTTTACTTGTGAGCAGCTCGCTTGTCATCTTTCCTATTTCGAACGGAATAACCTGATAGACCAATATTAGTGTTAATTTAAAAGTATGCTACAAGAGAATTGATGCGGAATCAAAGTATCATAAATAGATAGTAACAAACCTCGTCTGCGTTACCGTGAGCAAGGAATATAGGAGTGGTCTTATTTGCATCCGCTGCCATCTTTAGAGGTTGATGAATATTAGTAATGTGCCAAATCTGGGTCATAGGATTTGTTCACAATCCAATACCAACCGATAGAATCTTGTTTCTCGAAGGGACAAATCCGCTCAGTCTACAAAAACAAAACAGAAATAACAAGTTAATCGCATACACGTTCACTTTAATATAGTCAAAAGCATAAATGAAGATTACCCTATTATTCCAGCAAATTTATATTCTGAAGTCAAGCTAGTGGCCAAAGCGATTGCACAGCCCTGAGAAAACCCACCAACAACAATACGTTGTGCAGGGATCCCTGAATTGACTTCGTCACGTATGAGCCTGCTTACTGTATTATGTATTCGCATTATTGACCACTGACATCAGATAGTTTTACAAAAAAACGACATAGAACTTACTAGAAGTCATTGAATTTAAAATTCCGGCCTCATCTTCGCCCGCACCGAGCATCCTTTCGAGATGTCCTAATTCAAATATATCGAACCTTTTGATAAAATTTATTGATATAAAAATCATTAGCATGACAGCGAACATAATAAGTACGTGAAAGTAACAAGTTCATACCAGCCGGGCATGTGATAACCGCCATTGATAGTAATGGGTCGGACTGGACTGTATATAAGACGTAAACCCACGTTAACAAACTTGATAGGGTGAAAGTTACAAGGCGAATATTAGTAAAGAGACTCACGCATTCGGCAGAATGAATTTAACGTGTGGCATCGCCTTCCTGATCTGGTCAGCGGCTGGAGCCCATCCTTCACCACTGTCACCAAGTCCGTCTATTCTGACCAACTCGTTAAGAATGTAAAAAATAAAATGCGACAGGAATTTGTCAATGCTTACGAAGAAAAAACACGGTTGCAGTGTGCTGAGGTCCGCACGCCTGCTGAATAACGCTGGTGAGTTCTGAAGACATAGACATTAGGCGTCTAAACCGAGCAGGGTACATATCCTTTTTCCTGTATTTCCTTGACCAATAGCAATAGTTATCTTAATCTGCCGATATTTTACTATTTTTCGGCGCGTAACAGTAAAAAGATTTTGAATATTGCATGCGGGCTACGGATATCCAAGTCAATTTCATTATTAGTAAAAAAAAGAAATGCAGAGAACGGAGCAATAAAGGTGAAAATATAACTACTCTTTTCATGCAGAAATTTAAGAGAGAAAGTGAAGATACAATATGCATGCGTAAGCAAAAACTCTTCTCTGATCTGAAAGAGGAATGGACCTTAAGATTAAAACACAGGTGTATCATAATTAAACGGGATATTAATTACATATTGTAATAGTGATTATTAAGGAAATTAGAACGTATCTTTGCAAAATGGGTAGGCGCACATTCATAATAGCAGAAGCATTTCTTTTCATGCCCAAATGATCAATGCAAAGTATACGCTCTATGCACTCCGCGGGTATGAACACGACACGTTTTATTGATATGACTTCTACTTTGACGCACACGAAAGATGCCAACGTAAAACTGATCTGAAATTATTACCTAATATGACTCTCGTTATTACCAGAATCCCCAACATTCATCATATTATCCGTTTGCCAAATGCTTATGAAAGGAATGGGTCTAATAGTTTTTTGGGCACCTGAGAACAAACAGCAAGTTCTTATTGACAAACACGTTTTCTCTAAGACTTGTCCTTTTAATGCAGAAACACCTTTAGCATTCAAACGTATGGCGCGGACAAACCATTGCACAAAGACGAGCGACTAACTTTACTTCCCTTTGCAAGCGTGGTCTTGCCGAAGAAAAAAGAAAATAACGACAATAGCTGTATCAAGTAAATAATGTGATAAAAGAACTAAGTATAATCATTTCAAAATATTATTTTACAAACTCAATAAACAAACGAGCGGGAATGACGTTAGGCGATAGTAGTCACTTAGAAGATTTATAGACAATTTAGCCAATGGGTTAATAAAGATGCAATGGGTGAAGAGAAAGAATACGACAACAAACTGGGGTATAATAATAAATTCCATACAATCCTAACACCTTTAATGCTATGAATGATCACTTTTGTAATATATCAACAATTTGTTGTTTAACATTTTTTATTGCTACAGTACATTTATTTCAAGTAAAACAATAAAATCTGACAAAAGCATCCCAACCGTTACAGAAGATATTCCTTATTTAAGACTAAATAAACTTTTAAGTTATCGGCTAAACTGCTTTTACTATTCCACAAAAACAAACAACAGATGATAACAATAAATAAAAAACGCTAAAACGACCGATAATAAATATTAAACGTCGAATCTGTCTCCCACTTAAGATGTGGGTTCGGGTTTACCGCCACTCGCGGTAGCAGCGGGAGCAGTAACATTGGCACTGGTAGGAAATTTGCAATTTCTTTCTAGAATAGGTACTACTTTTGCAACTCCGAGAATTCTTTCAGCACCTCCTCCATTATTGAATGCAAACTCTTCCACGACAAAGCAGCAATTGTCTCTGAGTTTGTCAATTGAGCCAGATCTACTTGCGATGATTGGCTTGCCGAAAGACTGTTCGTCAAGGTCAATAAGGTCGTCGTCGCCGGGAGTGGGGCTGGTGGCTGAGCTGCAACTGCCCACGTGAATATCATACACGGACTCAACTGATCCTGTTTTTATTGCACCCAGAACATTAATAAATCCAGTGATTTGCAAAGTGTTTCTAGGCGTCTCCGTGAATGATAGAAAACCGTCGAATGTGTTGCCATTATAACCGGCTCCCATACCGCTTGGAATTCCTCCAAACGAATCAGTAGGCAAATTCAAGGGATTGTCGTCTGGTTTAAATACACATGCAGAGATAGGACAGCATTCCCTAAACCCTCTCTTTTCAAGAGGCGAGGCATTGGTTGGTGTAGAAATTACGGCGAGGAAGGTAATCAAGAGAAAGACCAAATAGACGGGTTGACTCATTTTCGAATAAAGTAACAAGAAAACTGTTATAAGAAGTGGTTGATTGCTGTAAGTCCTTGTTCGTATAGAGTTGTCGACTCGTTGTTGAACTGTCGGGAAAGTGCTTGAATTCCTTTCGTTTATATAGCTACAAAAGAAGGAAATCAAAATATATCGAAGAATATTTTAACTATTGACAGAACAGACGTATTATCAATTTAATGTTTTTCTATTTGAGGCTTGGGGGATCGCGTTAAACAAAGGGTTTCTACTTGAACGTTAGCCGATAACAATCAATATTGTCTTGAACTATACTCAATACGTCGAAACCCGCGCCGAAAGAACTTGTATCTGGTTTAACAGGGCGTTCTCGAACAATATCGATGATAGAAACGACAGCAAGTATTTTTATGTTTCCGCATGAAATCTCGTCATCGAGTTATTATTATCGCCAAAAAAGAACAAAAAAAAAACTTAATTCAGCCGCAAGTTTTATTTTACAGAACCCATTTATTGTCATGGCTATTCCTCTTTATAAAAAATGTATGTTATCTATCGCATCGGAATTTATTTTAAGTGTCTGCATGGAAATCTCAAAGTTTTCATCGAGTCATTGCTAAATCAGCCGATAAATCATGAACCACACATATTCTCGTATCAGAATTCAATGTATAATATTTTTAGGTGTCTGCATGGAAATCTCAAAGTTTTCATCGAGTCATTGCAAAGAACGTTAATTCGGCCGATAAGTTTCAATACGCGTATTTCTAAAGGCTGCATTTCAATGATAAACAAATAGATGCCTTGACGTCTGTTCTGATTGAGTAAAAAGAGCAAGAAATTAGACATTGGGATTACATACACAATTTCTTTCATGTTTACTTGGTTATTCGAGAACGTTCATTCACGTTACGTTTAAATAATAGTAACACAAAAGTATTTTACTAATTGATCGACAAAAATCCCCAACATTGGAAAGTTCTTTTTTTCGATTCCGTACATACCGCATCAAATGTTTGAGCAATACGAGCGTATGTTACACATATAAATACAGTACATGGCAATATAACAAGTTGTGTAATAAGCAGATAAAGTTAATAAGCACTCTTTTACTTTAGATACAGTATATGCAAAACAAGGTGGTGTTCATAGGTGAGCTGTAATGGGCAGTGATTATTGATCGCAATATCCACAATCATCTATTACTATTTTAATTAACAGTTAGAATATCGACAATTCCTTAAAGATTTTTTCTGCAGGTCAAAACAATTGTACTTTGGCTACACATTCCTTTTATGGTTTTACAACTGTATTCCTTAACTCGATATATTCTCATCGGCTTTTTACGTATTCCATACCTCCAATATTGAACAACATACGATTTTATCCACACATATACGCAATTATGACGATAACAAGACTAAGAACGGAAAGTTTGGCGGTGATTATGAAAGACTGTGTTACAACAAAAACTTGTCGAGTGCGTACTCTTAATTAATACAATGAGATTAACAATTAACACCGTTATAACGTATGATGAGAGAATCGAAACAATCGAGTATGCAACTTATTAGGTGCAAATTACGGACCCAATTAACCGCTTCCATTTCAGTTAAGGAATTATAATGTTAATAGTAATAGAAGTTGTTATAAACTCATGGTTCCATTGTAACTACCTCTTTTAGAATTGTTTGTTTGGTTGACGTTGTGTTATATAGTTAATTTGTGATTAACATGATTTGCAGACGATCGTAATCGGAGTACCTGAATTAAACTTAAACTAGAATTATCTTTTTGGGGGGACTGCGCCCCCCTCGTACTTTTTATATTGCGATAATGAAGATTTATTATTTAACCTAGATTTAGAATTTTATAGGGGGCTTCGCCCCTTGTGGCTGATAAGAAGTGTCACTTGCGAATACGTTTAATTTTATACGGTAATAAATTTATATATTTTTATTGCGATGCTGAAGTCCGCATGTTCGACTAATCGCCGCGGGCTCATTACCTCAAATTACGTTCATTGTCACAGATACATATTACCTTTTCAGAGAAGCAAAACTATCATAACTACGTTTGTTGAGAAGGGGCACACATGATAAAAATACACAGCAGATAAGGGAGGGAACGATTAACGAATACATCATTACAAAATTTTTGTCTGTTAGAGTCTCATCTGATGTATATAGTCGCGTTATTGTGTATTTGGGCTGGATATTTGGCTTGTAACCAAGGGAAACATCGGATATGTTGTATAATTTGGTGCATCGAAATAATAGTAATTTTTATTTACAAGAATAATAGAAATATGTAAGTTATCAGATTAATTTTCACGTGATTTTTTACTATGTTGGTATACTTGATAAGTTAGGAGAGCGATGAACTAAATAGTTTAATTGTGAACAGTATCATTTTGGTTGTGCAGCAAAAGACATAAGAGTAGTTAGCGAAAGAGATTTGGATAAGACTTTATTTGTTAGTAGCAAAATATAGATAGAAGTTTTGTCAAGACGATCATTGGTGTTAGGAATCGTGGATTTGGATAAGAGTTTTATTGTTACTGTGTGTAGCACAAATATGGTCATTCAAACTAAATAACAATCTTTATTGGAATCATTATAATAAATATTTGCGGAAATGGAAGATACGTAGTCATCGGTTTGGTCTGTGTATGTACGGTAACTTACTGTATTGACGAACTTAATAAGGTAGAGCAAGCTGGGAAAATGTATAGTATAGTAGAAGAACGAATGAGCGAACAATGAGTAATTACAGTAAATAGTTTATTTAGTATATATAGCTTTCTGAGAAAAGTATCATTTTGAATAAGATATTGTTATCGGTCCTTCTGTGTCGGAGGAGTAATCAAGCTTGTTTCAGTAGTCGTGCAAGAATATTACGGGAAATGGGAAATACGAGTTATCGGTCTAATATGTACAGTATGTACAATAACTTCCTATCGCTATGTTATGTGCAGTATAGAATAGTAAGTCAATAGAATTAAATAGGTTTAGTGGAATTTTCGGGAAAATGTTAGTATCAATTTGTTGATTCATTCACAAGTAATGGAATATGATTCGATAGTAACGAAAATATGGCTAATTAAATCAATAGGTCATAATGAAATATGAGGGTAATCGTGTGAATTAAAAAATGAAGTGGATGGGTTATAGTTTTATTCTAGACGTTCATATTTGCGTATGACAGCTTGATCAACGGCAAACGCTTGTTTTATCTAAGCAGGGAATTTCTACAACGGCGCACGGCAGAGTTTGACCAGTAGCGAAAAAATGTTTATCCAGATGTAGAAAGATGTGTGGCGATGTTAGATTAGCCTCGAGACCACTGGGAGAGCAAAGCAATGTTGTAAAGGAATTGTTTGCAGGAGAATTTATGCCATTAACGTGTACTAGAAATCTATTACCAAGGAAGTGACGTAGATTTGGTCGAAAACTACTTAGACTGGTATATGTTGATAAGAGAAAGATATTTCTTTGGTATATTGAGAGGTATTGGAGCTAGTGTAAGGCATGTTCGATTATTATTGGAATTTGACTTGCATTAGCAAATTGCAATTTTGGCTAGGCGTGGATTAGCATAGTAAGATTTATTTGGAAATATGTTTGCAAAGGATAAGTAGTGTCATTATTTCTGACTACCCATTTTGCCGATTGCGGGTATAATAACGCGAGCAATAATAATAAGAATGCATGGAAACTGAGCGTAATCTTCTGCGTAAACCTTTTTGCAGTTTATCGGAGGGACGCCAATATGTGGTATTTGAAGGATTATAAGTTTGGGAAAGTGGTGTTTCGGATGGTGGAGTATATACAGGATAATGGAGTAAGGAAATCTTTAAACTAATCGTATTATTCGATCTATTTTAATATTTAATTTTGCGAATACAACTCAGATATTTTGTTATATGAACGTAATTGTCTTTTGCGTGGTTGGCGAGATTGAGAAGGGTTTGTTTGATTGATAGAGGTTTCGTTGGTTGAGTTGATGTCGAGGGAATGAATGATTGGCTTGTTTCTTTATTGTTATTTTCGACCGTCTTGAGCTTTTTGGGCTGGTTGTTTATATTTGTAAATTTGTTTAGGGAGCTGTAGAGTAGAGCTCTCTTTTTTGAATCGGATGATGATGGAGAGGATGCGTAAGAAGATGATTCATCTTCGTGTACATCCAATTCTCCTACAATGAACATATTTTGGCCTTTTTTGTTCGTTCATATACAGTAACGTGCAAAAGTATCCTACCGGTTGTATCATCTAAACGTACATAATAATAACTCCTTAAATTTT
>CAJVPI010001122.1:0-16316 GCA_910592345.1 Paraglomus brasilianum
TCGGTCCAGCCCCAAAGCTGGGATATATCCGAGGGTGGGTTACAATAGGGGGGGTTATAAACGAGGGATGACTGTATAACAAGTTTGCTGGAGGCTATATGGAGTACGTACTGTCATTTTGGTCGAGATAATTGCTTATAGCTCGCGCAACAGGTTTCTTACTAATCTAGATATATTGTGATCATACTGTATAATACACATAAAAAATTTAAAATAAAATAATCTTCTCCTTATTGTCAAAGAAAAAAAAATCGATTAAAACGTTTTATGTTATCGATGTCTTTTCTCCTTGAACGCAACGAACGGTCTTCGATACAAATTATACTATGTCTTCTTCGTTACATGAATCCTCCAACAGTAGCATTCATATTGGCATCACTACGTAGAATCTGAGTCATCTTACTAACGATGACTTTGCGCAAATCTCACGTTCATACTGCTCGCGACTGCTATATTCCCATTCGCAAAATGGATAATCAGAATGAAACCATTAGATACCTTTCGAATTATCCTTTCTTGGAACACCTCTTTGATCCAGCTAAAATAAAAAATAACAATGCTTGTACACATTGATTCAACAGCTGGAACTGGAGTTGAACAAAAAGCAGCTGAACAAGGATATGCCAGTGCACAATTTAACCTTGCTTTATGTTATGATAATGGAACTGGAGTAGAAAAAGATAAACAAAAAGCAGCTGTGTTATACCAGAGTGCAGTGAAACAAGCACATATGTCAATACAAGTTGAAAACAGTAGACATTATAGTAAAATGTCTGTATCAAAATTTGACATTAGTTTGGTAACTGACTTCTGCCAATCAAGAGCTAAAGAAGGAAATGTTTATGCACAATATATTCTTGGCTTGTATTATGAAAATGGAATTGGAGTAGAAGACTTGAATTTTATGAAAAAGCAGCTGAACAAGGATACAGTAAAGCACAAAATAAGGTGTATACTTTTTATAAAGATGGGTTAGAAGTGAAGAAAAAAAATAAGGGAGAAGATTGAGTTGTATAAAAGTGGTAAGAAGAATGTTTAGTACAGAGCATTTGATACAAATTGTTATTACAGAAACTGTAAATTGGATAATAAATTGCATTTGTCAAATACAAGTTATGAAATTTTTTATGCTAAGAAGAATAATCTTGGAAAATTAATTTATCTGTATTGATATTAAATAGCAAGTTTGTTAAACAATTTCATAATAATAAAGATGTATCAGTTATTATTATGTTCATACTACATTATGTTTGGTCGCGTGGGAGAGTGTTTGGTGTTCTAAATTTGACTAATACTAAAAGGTACTCTCAAAAATTTAGTAGTCAAACTCACACTTATATGTGTTGTTAAACTCTTTGGTGTCGAGCCAATAATTGCAGGAGAACAATTAATTGTTTGCCTTCGGATTTGGCTATTTTCGAACGAAGCTGTGATTTCTCTACTCTTAGTTAAATACAAGCGACCATTAGTGACCTTCAAACAGGCTTTACTGCTCATAACCAAGTGTCGATTGGTAGAAACTAGTCCTAGACGGTTCGCCCTCCTCAGTAAATCGACTATTATTTTCCAATGAGTTTATTTCGGAAGCTATAGTGTTGGAGTATAATTACAGCTGTCTAAAACGCGTTTATACAGTCTAATCCGGTTATAACGAATTCCACGGGACTGGAAAAAATCTTTCTTATAACTAGAAATTCCTTATAACCAAGGTCTCTTTTTATAGCAAATGTCATAATTATTTGATGACTGGTTTGGAGATAATCTTTATTATAAACAGGTATTCGTTATAGCCAAAGTTCGTTATAACCAGATTAGACTGTACTCGGACGAAGAACAATCGTAGTGTCAAGAGGCGAATATTCCTAATCGATATTGGATTTAGTGGTTTATAACTATATCGAATAATTACCAAGGAAATAAAAGTCGAATATGTATTAGCACTACCCGTTTATTAGAAAAAATATATTATTATAAGAACTAAAAGGTCAAATCGAACATGATGAAATCTAGCGGAAAGTTGCTCTTCTCATATATCTAATCGAGTTGTCATTTTCTATGCTATAATCAGCGCGTGTGACTACTCCTGTTATTATACTAAGAGTATTGTTATACGGCAAATTTAATGTATTACATAAAACATGTAATTAGTATACAAGTAAAACGCGTTGAGTCGGACCAAAAAAACGAGCAATCTTTTTAGCGAACTTTGCGATATAAGAAAGTTCTATAATATTAACAAAAAAAGGTTCTTTTAACTAAAAAGACATTATTTGTAATACATATGCACAAAACTTTAGTCATTTGGATAATATGATTATGCTACTGAATGTCTTGGGAATAGTCCTCCAGAGTGGCACCCCCGTAAGAGTCTGAATCATTGACGGTAAATTGCATATTTTGTTGTTTCACTCGACTTTCTGGTTCCATGTTAACGTTCTTCTTGTTTTTTTACAAACTTCATTTTTTCGTATCTCTTTGCTTGGGTCTGGTTCATTTTCCCGACAATCACTTCCCCGACAGCTCACTTCCCCGACAGTTCATTTCCCCGACAATCACTTTCCCACAATCAATTATTTCGAAGTTATCTTTTTTGTGCTAGGTAAAATAACTCTGGTGGGCAAATTTAGACGTTTTGACAAACATTAACGACTAGTGTCGGAATATTTTTCGGGAAATAATTGTCGGAGAAATGAACGGATCCCCTTTGGTTCAGGTCTTTATTCGATGCGTTACAGGATTGCAAAAATTCCTTCAGGAATATAAATTTTGTTATCATTGGCTCGCTCTTATATCAAATGTAACTTTTATATCAGGCATGCGATATATTTGGTTATTGGAAACCTTTCTTATACATAATATCGAGATTTACTATATAAACTTCTTATACAAACGGAATTAATATAGAACTGGTTCTTATATGCTCAATTCTTTTATCCAAAGGTTTCTTATAACGGGTTTTAACTAACATGTAAAAATCTGACGTATATTTAGTGACATGCGTGAATCAATATTTTAACAATAGTTATCGACCATTTAGATTTTAAAATAGCTATTCCGCAGTAGCAATTAAACAACCGAAATTCCTTGGTCGAAGGCTCCAACGGAATAATGGGGAATAACTCTTACGGCGGAACAATACTATAGGATCAAATAAATACGATAGAAAATAGTCAATAAACTTACGATTGGAAATATTCAACTGGCAGTTCACTATAATCTCTAATGTCTTCACTAATGGTAGATATTCAGTCTGGTAATCTCTAGCTGCTGAATTATTCGAGTTATAGCGCCATTCGTCGTGCGAACGAAATCCCAACAAGGTTCTTAATAATACGATTATATCTAACAACAACAACAACAACAACAACAACAACAACAAAAACAACAACACCGCTCGATCAACGGTTGTAATGTAATGAAAGAACTTGGGTATTTACTTCTTGACGGCTCACTAGCCATATAGAGTTAGTCTACATGACTAACTTGTCCAATCAACGCTTTGCACTTACGAAATTCCCGCCGTAGAGTGACGCTAATCCTGGATACTCGAGTAATTCTGTTGGCTCCTAAGTTGGGATTAATTCTTAGTCTACCGTTGGGTACAATAGTATTTCAATTATAATAATGCGCATTAATTATCGTAATTTGCAACCCGAATAATCGCGGGACAAGAGGCGATTATTCTTCATCGATATAGGGATTAGCGGTTTCTCGGATATACCGATAGGTTTACCAGGGAATGCATCATTAACAATGTATAAAGAACTACTCGTTTATTTACAACATAGGAATCGAAAGTAATTAGAACATCCTAAACATGCACTGACCCTCTATCTAACTGAAATCTATATACGTATCTTTCGAGTGGACCAATTGGTCTATTTTTAGCTGCTATTACTAATCATCTAAGCTGTATACAGCGATGGAGCTGCCAAATTACTTTTCTTTATCCGTACTACCGCAACGATGCGACATCGATGCGACATCGATGCTTGTATCACAGTTAAGTCCTAACATGAAGTCCATCAAGGATATAGATGATATATGTCTTCGCACGCTTGCAAAAACGTCGATGGAGAGGAGAATAGTCCGCTTATCCATGAACCCACGCACACGTTGTCTTTGTTAAGAATAATAAAAGCGTCGTGGTTCAATGTGTTATTAATATTTATTCCATTAGGCTTTGTGGCCCACTTTTTGAAATTTAATGATACTGCGATTTTTCTGCTGAACTTCTTCGCTATAATTCCGCTTGCAAAATTATTTGAAATTGTCATAGAAGACATCTCTCGTCGTACTGGACAGGTATAGTTTACTTTCATCAGATATGAACCTGATGAGAATGTTCTAAACTATCAGTTTCTTAATAATAGACTACGGGTGCTCTCCTGGATGCAACATTTGGCAACTTACCTGAATTTGTTCTTGCGATTATTGCTCTTAAACAAGGACAAGTCCGAGTCGTTCAAGCATCCGTGATGGGCAATCTTATATCGAATCTGCTTCTTGTCATTGGAAGCAGTTTTCTTGTTGGTGGTATAAAGTATCAAGTGCAGGAATTCAACGAAACAGCAGCGCAAACAACTGCTAGCTTGATGGCAGTGGCGTGTATTGCATTGGTTGTTCCTGCAGCGTTCAATATTTCCATTCCAGGGGGAAAAGATTACGAAGTAGTGAAGCTGAGTCACTACACAGCAATAATCTTATTGATCGTCTATGGATTATGTTTGCTATTCCCGGTAGGAATATTAAATTTTAGGGCAACTATTGAGTTGGCAATAAAACTCTTAATTGGATGTGCTATTAACTCCCTCCATACAATCGAAATTGTTTACCGTAGTTTAAAACTCATCCTGAATTGTATATTACCGAGGACGAAGAGGACGAAGAACCTGAACTCACCCTTATTGTTTCTGCCGTCACCCTGGCTGTGACTACCGTCATAGTCGGCTTTTGTGGTGAATTTCTTGTATCCTCAATAAGTAGAAACCTCGAACCTCTACGGCTCACCAAGACATTTGTTGGTCTGATACTATTTCCCCTAGTTGGTAGGCCTGCAGAAGCTGCGATGACTGCTAAAGTTGCGATGAAGAATAAGATGCAGTCGGTTATATTTACTGTTGCAGCACGCTCACTGCAAACTGCTTTGTTTTTTACTCCATCCTTGGTTGTGCTTGGCTGGATTATTGATCAGCCGATGACTTTATTGTTCGAAATGTTTGAAACAATAGTTTTGTTTATTTCAGTGTTGCTTCTGAATTACTTAATTCAGGTGAGTGTATCAATTGATTATTTATTTATTTGGTTATTTACAACAAATATCACAATAATATTCTTTCTCGACAGAATGGTAGATCTAATTGGTTTGCGGGTATATTACTTCTTGCGACATATAATTTTGTTGCTATAGCAAGTTATCTATACCCCGATTAATATCAACATGAATATGCAATCATAAGATTGTGCAAATGCAACTGATCCTATAAATATAAAACCTTGACTTCTTGGCTGGTGTCTGATTTAATATCATACACGGAGATTTTATTAAATACTTTCAAGTGAAATTGAAGCATAATAATATAGCAGCCTTATTATGAACAACGAATATTATTGCCGTCTAAGAACATGTTTGACGTCAACAAACGTCGACGAACATGTTTGGCGGTGACACACATTACTGACGTCAACAACGTTTCGACGGCGACAAACGTTTTGGACGTCGACGAACGCAACGTGTGATTTATACGATAATGAAATATCGGGCTGATATCATAACAATGAAAAAAACAACGTCTTACAATCTCCACAATTTGCAATACCGTTGCTGATAAACATATGTTAATTTGGCTCATAGCATGCTATCAAGATTGAATGAAATAATTGAGAGGAATGGTAATAAAATAAGCTATTACTATTAAGTAGCAATAAATAAAACGTTTTGTTGTGTGATGAGGAGCATATCTGTAAAGTTTAATGTTTTTTGACCAGTTTTCGTTGCACAGTTAATAAAAACGTTATTCCGAAAACTTTTTTCGCAGCTATTGATGTTAATAATTAGACAATTTACAGCCACATCAAACATTTTTAGTTCGATGTCTTTTTCAGTCAGTAACAAAAGGAATGCTTTGTCTTGAACATATACAGTCGCACCTCGATATAGTCACTCTCGATATACGTGGGGAGGCTGAAAAGTTTTGCGCGGACCTTTATTTCCAGAAATTTCATAATAATTATAGATACAACTATTTCATTCCCTCAAAGTACTCTCCATTAACATCTATGCAACGTTGCAGACGATTCTGCTAACTCTGGAGAGACTTCTCATAGTCGGCTTTTGGGATGGTTTCAGCAACTGCCTGAACAGCCCTTGCTAAATTTTCGACCTTACCAAATCACAAGGAGCACGGTCTGAACTACAGTCATCCCCTCCTTATAGTCACACTATCGGTTCATGCTAAATCTGACTATAGGGAGTGTGGCTACATAGGAGGGTCACAGTATTTATTATGACATAACTTTCATAGAGTGTCACAAAGTTTATATATAACGATAATTTATTATTATATTCACGTATCAGTATACAGTGATTATTTCTCCAAATAACAATCTAGCAATGATCAAATATTCAAAAGTAGATATCTTGCGACGCAGAACATTCAGCTCATCTGAAGTAAATACTTCGTCGGGAGATTGCTCTTGGAACAAAATAAGACCTTTCAGGTGGCTTCTATATTAGACATCAGTTTTACTACAACTTCATTCCCTTAATGATAATCAGTATCTGTGAGTACAGTCTCAGATTCTACCATAGCATCAACCTTAACCATAGATACTATATCAGCCTCAGTCAGATTGTTTTCAGTTGCTAATGGTTTGTCAATGGCCTTTATATAATCTTCCACGCAAAATCAGTGGACAGTAATGTTGTACTAACATGCTAATGTGACTAAAGGGAGGAATTTTACTTGAAATTCGTCTCACAAACAGTGTGATAGTGAATATAATAATAAGCAGAATGTGCATATATAGGAGTAAATTTACTATGAAATCAGTTGGTTCCAAGAAAAGTGTGACTATAAGGAAGTTGTGACTATATAGGAGTGTGCTTATAGCGATAGGGGGGGGATGACTGTATACGGCAAGTGGGGGAAAAGTACCACTCGTTCTTTATGAAGATATTCTGATATGATTGTTGCCTTATGGATAAAGCATGACGTCACAAACGGTTGTTCTTCCCTTTTCTGAAGGCTCAGCTCATTATGCAAAAATGTAGGAAATTCTTTCACGAGAAAAGCCGATTTCGTTGGCTAATTTTTAATAGAAATGTGCGGGTTATTGCATTTTTAATAGAAATGTGCGGGTTATTGCTAGACCTCGGCAATTTTTTCTGACGCTCCTGCTTCGCGAGGACGTCCAGAACGAGCCATGTCTTTAATTTCTTTTCCCCCGTCTTTGAATGTAGCAATCCAGCGTCTAATTGTGCTAATAGTACTATGCTTGTTCCCCCTTTACATTCACCAACTCTTCGTGGATTTGAGTCACATTTCTGCTTTTCCATGAAGCGAAAATAAAGTATCGGTTTTTACGGCCCATTTTTTTTCCAGTCGGTTTACTATGGTTACAAAAAAAAAGTTTCTCGACAATGAGATAATAAATTTGTCTCTACTTTTTTTTTTTTTTCATTTGTTACGTGAAAGCATGCGCATTTTATGATTATTCCAATTTTTAGTTAAATTGACGCAATCTCGAGTTAGGGGGCCACACGCAAAACTTTTCAGCCTCCCCACGTACATCACCATTTAATGTGAGGACGCCATTCCAGAACTAAAATTTCACACTCGACCAAGTACGTGCTTTATACAATGAATTTGCAGGCGAATACGCCTTGATCATTGATCCACAAGTCATTGAAGACAATGCAAACGAATAGGCATTGAGTTAAACCAGAGTTATGTGAAACAATTCTTACATATGCTTACAAATCTCTTTTTTAAAACATTTATTCTAGGTCCCGGTAGAAATGTTAATCGTATTACTCAACCGCTTACACTTTTGCCAGCCGAAACAGGTCTTGAAAATTGAAATTTTTAAAATATGATGCATCCCGCAAGTTATGGCACCAATTAACGCCTTATATTCAAATTATGAGTCCAAGAACGGATTTATGTGACACGTGCCAACATTTTCGGAACGGCTTACAATATAATAATATGTCGTACTTTAGGACATTATCATGTATTTATTTTATTATTACTGGATTATTATAAATAATTGCAGTAGATAGGCAGGGAACTTGAGCACGTTTTGCACTGCTCTTCTTGTGTTTTGCACTCTCTATCTTGCTATTGCCCTCTTTTCCTTTTGTTGGGGGTTGTGTGCATTGTGATGTTGAATGATGCTATGGACATGGATGTAGAGTCCAATACCAAGGGTGCTAATTGCTGGACAGTCTTGTTGGATTAATATTAATAAAAGCCGAGGCACATAAAACTCGAACGTCCGAGAAAAATCATTAAATTACCAATTGGCCAAAGAGACTCAAGCTAGAAGCAAGTAAATACATGATCATTCGTGCGTGTTGACCAAATCTATTACTGTCCTTGAATTTCTTTGATCAATTTTACTAATTTTACAGCTGGTCCGACTGGTAATAATATTACTCAAAGGTGGACTTACGAGTATTTCATGTTTTAGTGCAAGAAAGGTTACGCCATCGAGTTCTTGAGCTGTTAAGGAGTCTATGTGATTATCAATATGTTTAACCTCCCTTTCAAAAATCCATTAAGTTCTTGTCGGGTGGAGGAATAACAGTGGAGGACCTTTGCAACGTTGGACGACATATCTTTTACGAAAATTTTTTTGGAAGTACAGCATAGTCTAGCCACAAATCAATATCTATGATAAGAGTTGCGAGACTAGCGTAATTATTAAATCAACGACATACGTCATAAAAGAGACGTTTCGCCATCCGCCATCCCACTTCACATAAAAGTTGAATCTGTCTTTACTTGAAACCTGTAGTAACAACTTGCGTACAGGTCTCAGAAATAATTCTTGATAGTGGTAGATATATAAGAATAATGGAATTGATTTTCCGAGTTTAAGTTTATTGATTAAACACAATTGTTTTTTGGTGTAAAAAAAAGTTGAATTAGTTCGTTCAAAAACAATGTTTATGTGTGTTACCCACACTAATCTTAGTATTAAGACTAGTACTAGCACCCGATTAATGAAAGAAAATGGGGGTAAGACAAGTGTGGCGTTACGTTTAATGTTAACGTCGAGGAAAATAACTTTTAACACTTGTGATCTTTCCATACTGGGATAAGAGAATAGACTCTTATCAAAGTCCACAGCTGTTGTATGGCTTTAAATCACCCGTGAATAAGAAATATCAAAAGGATGACAGCCCAGAGGTGCACACAAACTTTCAATTACCATTATACTTGTTGGTAACAATGCAGGGTATCACTGCACTCAATTAATATGGAATTTTCTCCACGCTTGTACAATATATCACGTGACTTACTTATTCTTCAAAGTCGGAGAATGTAATGAAAGTCTTCGTAAACTATTCATAATATGAAGAAATTTCAAGTGGCCCCCCCACCCAATTTGGCACGACTTCATCGTGCAAGGGAGGAGTTAGGTATGTCGTAGAAATGGTTTATGTTGTCTAGTGTAAAATATGAATAATGCACTATATTTTGCATCGACACGAAAGTTAAATAAAAGTAGAATGATGTGGATTATTGAGTCCCTCACACTCGGTTATATTTCCTATTACATAGGCCACCCGGAATTTACTCCTCCTAGAACGGGTCAAATAGAAGAACAAATGACGGACCACAATGTCCGAACCGGTTTCTCCGAGCCGTTGTTCGTCGACGATGAGAATGGGTCTGCTTATGAGTTCTTTGCCAGTGACCTGGCAACTCCCAATATATTGGCATCGGTGGAGACATCGTTTCTCGAGATAATACGGAACCAGCGGATGGGTGTCGAAATGCTTGACAGGTAATTGCAGCGGGAAAGACGAGTTTTGTGAACATATCGGATATGAATTAGTCATAATTGATATTTTAATGATTCGATTAATAACAGCACGCATAATATCGAGTTACCGCCTCGCCGTCATATATCGGATAAGGACAAGTGGTTTGATATGCTGGCTTCGGATGTTCCATTAAAAAACTTGGTTCAGATTTTTCCCGGCTCGTAAGTAGTGATAGTGAAATTGCATGATATTTCACGTAATCTATCAGACATTATGATTAACTTGTAATTTTGACAGTCTTGATTGGATGCATCTGTTGAGAATTGCATCTGAGATTCAAGTTCCATATGTGAGGACTATTTGGGCAATAAAAGTACTTACCAAGTATATGGAAGTCGAGGTAAACGATCCTATTGTTATATCATTTTCTATAATTATAAAATCGTATTGATTATTGTAAGTTTACGCATCGCAGAACAAAAGCTTAAGCTTTGATGGCTTATGGGATCGCAACACATACCAATTCCTGCTTGGTCAGCTTGATTATTTTGATGCCGCTAAATGGGACTACAGGTTATTTTTCCGAGATGCTCTAAATAACTTTCGTTCTAATTGTTGCAACATTGTCTAATCTCGTCTCGCGTTAATGCAGTGTACGATTAACGAAATACATGTATGATGATGGACTTCTAGGGCAGAGATTTCTAAGAGACACGCTGATCTATTTAACCAACGAAGGTGATGATGAATGGCGGTTGGCCATTTGGCTATTTCTTGTTCAGACATTTTTGTTCGAGTATCAGCGCAGCATATCTTTGATGCGTTTACTACTAAAGGCATTATTTAATCAGTTAACTAAGGTAAGAAGTACTTGTAATATAAAAGGACAGTCGAGTCTCTATAAGACCGGTCTGATGTTAATTGTAATGTGAACATTGCAGCTTCGTAGGAATCCAGATAACATATCGAGTCCCGATCTACCATACGTTATGATTAAGAACATGTTGCAGGTAATTGTCTGCCTGCAAGGCAAATATTCTTATTAAGAATATTGTCCTATCATCTTACTAACGCTATTTTGATATCAGGGTCTTCTTTTGACTGATCCAGACACTTTTGTGTTGCCACGACGATGGTTTGGCGAAGAATTGCGTGAGCTTATTCGAACTGCTTTGGTTGAAGATGATTCTAAAGCACCAGTTCCAGCACAGATAAAAGCAAAACTACAGAAAATATTTGAAGAGATCAACGAAAGAAACGAGATTATTGATGACAGACGAGCACTAACAACAGGACGTTTCAGAAAAGATGATGCTGATTCAGAACCATCTACATTAACCAAGGTAAAAGCAAGTACGTCCAATCTACTGATAGTCAGTTGTATATTTCTGACGTGAATGATATTCATCATATAGGTACTCGATAACGTTAAAATGCCACCAAACTATCAAGTTCTTGTAGCCGAGTATTTCTCGACAAAGACAACTGACCTGTCAAATCTAGAGAAAGAATTATCCGGGCACATATATACTTTATGCTATTGGGCGGTTACTCATCTTAGAAGTGGAGATCATAGAGTCTACATTGTTAGTAATGTGCTGACTACTTGGAAGAATAATGCAGCGAATAGTGCAGAGAAGAACCGACGGCAGGCATTCCTACAGAATGCACTACTCGACTTTTTGGATAAATATTCCCTAGTTGAAACTGGTAGTAGAGCAGAAGAAGGTATTTGATCGTGCTAAGAAGCTATGTAATAATAATAATATCTTTGGCATTTTGCAAGCGTAAGACAACTAAATATATTTATTCTATATAGACATAGAAGCCGTTTCTCGATTGTTCGCAGAACTAATAAGATGTAAAACTAATGGCCATTTCAGTAATCTACAATATATGTACCGTCTAATATCAAGAGGAGATTTCACGCCTATGAAAATACAAACCGACAGAACGCTTCGTCATATACGCTACATTCGATGGTTTCCCATGCAGTCTAATAGTCAACATCAACTAAGCCAGCGGCGAAGAATGTTAGATTGTGTAGATAATGTCCAAGATACAGAGTTAATAGAAAAAATCAAAGATATAATCAAAGAGAAGCTGTCACATTCTTTTGGAGATCAAAGTAAGTGCCGAGTTTTAAATTTAATTAAGAATGATAACTGAAAATATTTCATGTTAAAGCATTGAATACTGAATTATATCCATTCTGTTAGATAATGAGCTTAAGGAGGTTATCTTTGATGATCCAACCAAGGACTTTGACTTATTTTTGAACTTTGATCGTGACAGCATCGAGTTAATATCAAAGGCAACAAAATTTGTACAGTTATATATAACAAAAACTTGGTTGATACCAGCCGTAAAAGGTTTTGTCCTAAATGTGACGTATGTATGATTGTCGTTTATTTGATCTTTTTAAATATGGCCGTACTAACTACAGAGCTTAAATAGAATTGACGAAGAGAATTGGCGGAATCTATCGGACCCCGGGTCGTCTTTACTCAGCTCTCGACAGTTTTCAATAATAGTAGAAGTTCTTGAGCTTACAAAAGACTACAACTCTTTGATAGAGGCGAGTATCAAAACATAATACGATCTGACATTTATATAGCATGGGAATTAGTTATTTCTTACCGAATTATACTGACGTCGCACTCGCTTCAATCGTAAAGATTGCCTTATGGGTATTAGAACACACGATGGAAAAAAGCATGTTTCTGATAATACTGGATATAATAAAGCGACATGAAGTTATATGGGAAGCAATGAACAAAATGGCCACTATCGTGGATGTACTTTTGGGCAAAACCGAACAATTGCGTAAGAAAAATGCTGTTGAATTATCCATTGTGAAGTATCTCCGCAAGTTTACCGATATACCAGCGGACAAGAAGGCACAGCTCGAGAAAGATTTACTAACACCAATCAAGGTGCTTTTCATTACATATTTAATACTCATGTTATCGTTTAATTCAAACTATCAATAAACCATTCTCACTCTTATCTTTCTTTTGTGACAAACCACTCAGTACCCTCTGTTCACAGCTATAGGTCGTCACCGAAAAAATCTTGGTCCGGTTGATTCCACTCTTATGAAAATCCACGGATTTCGAATCTCAATAGCATCTAATATTAACGGCAAGTGGATAAAATCCGAATCAACGACAGGCTATCTCTACGTCATGCTTGATGCTTGCATCAGAGCTATTAACTTGTACAAAAATAGTTGCGAAGATCCCCTGGAGATTCGTCGAGTAATTATTATTTTTGGCGATATTCTGCGCGAAATTGGAGATCGGACCCCGCTTGGTTTAGATGGGGTAATGCGAATATGGATTAGTAACCATTCCCAAACCAGTAAGACTGACCGAATAGATCGAGTCGATAAGACAGATTGGGATGAAGTGGATAAAGTGAATGAGCGAGTGATGAGCGAAGAGTCACCGACATGGTTGTTACTGTTTATAGTGACCTTGGTGTCAAAAAGACTGGTTTCTATCAAGTGTATATTGCATGAAGTATGTGACCGATATTTAGCACCCGTAGCGGAGAAAATGAGAAAACATGAGGAGGTGGATAATGAAGAATTGAACGAGTGTGTAAACTCGTGTCGGTTGTTGGGCTTACTGCTTGTTCAAGGTGGCCTTGACTATGGGAAAGATTTGCAATTGACTATTATGGTATGTTTGCAATACTCTCGAAATGCGTGAACATTCTCGAATAATTTTAATCATCATATTTGTCTTATCCCTTCCACAATCAGGAAATTCAAGCGCTGAAAACGCAATGCAAGGAATCCGAATTTGGCCTGGGCATTCTTGATACATTGTCTGTTACTTTCCATAACCTTGCCATAATAGAAACCCTAGTTCACGCTCAAAATCCAAAAATAGCAAACGAAATAGAACAATTCCAAATGGCTCTCGCTAACACCGAGTGGTTTGTACGACTCTGTACGGAGAATGTGTCTGGAGTGCACGACAAATTTATCAAAGCATCGAAGAAATATAGATTGAGGAAGGTTGAGTCGAGGATGATTGATATTGTACAGTTATCATTGGGAAGCCATGATGGAATTGGTAAGAAATTGACTATTCGCGGGTGGTAGCAAACTTTGGTTTAACTAATAATTATACATCTTCCAAACGCGTAATTTCTTCAGACGGATATGCATATACACGTTCAACAAACGCGTTCATAAACTATTTCAAAACGGCGTTTTCACAAATTGATACATGGAACTTTGAGAAACGCCGTATAGAATTTAGCCTTGTTATGGACCAGATAATGGTTCTTAACTCCACCGGAGATCACCTTGACAAAGACGGCGATTCATCCGTACCAATGGACGTGGATGAAGCGAATCTCAAAGACTGTATAACAGAATATTTCTGGAAAGAATTAGTGTTACAAGGTAGACTTGACTGCGATACTGTTAGCGCAATTGTGAAAGACGTGCGGCCTGACATTGCGAGAGAGGTAAGAGAATTATTAAAAGTATCTATCTGAATTTCAATGCAGAAGCAATTAAGTTTGGTAAGGACTGCTGCTATGATGTTTACCAAATATCTTTAACATCTTGTACCATACATATAGTTATTTGAACAAGGAATGCTGGTCATGAAAACGCATACCGAGCTGATCCCTGGAATCGAAGAAGTATTCCGGTCCTTGTTGCTCTCTGTGAAAGATAATCGTAAAATCGATTTTTGCGAAGTTTTATTAGAACAAGTGCAAGTCCTGGTCGATAGCAACGAGGACACGTTTGAGAGAAGGTGAGGCTGAGCAAATTTCTGAATAAATATGAGCATGAACAAATGAACCAACGGATTAAATTTCTCGTTATGTAACTCGTTTCTAGTCTGCTGCCTCGTATAAAATGCTTTCTCTTGGTCATAAAGATACCTCTGGCTCTATGTAAACAACAAGTTCTTTCTTCTAACGATCCTATCAAAGAAAGTGATCTTTTGGGACGGTGGATTATTGCTCTTACTCATTTGCTCGGAGATAGGCGCATACACCAGAATGGAGCCGGGGTAACAAAGTTTAGATTAATTTTAGACCTTGTTACTATGCTTCACGATGGTACGTATAACATTGAACGAAACGCAAGTTGTCTTTGGTAGTAACTGACGGAATGTAATACTTAATTATTGTAATTTCAGAAATGCCAGTGTCATTCCGGAATCACACTATTGCCAAGTTGAGGGTTAGTGATATATAGTTTATTCGATTGAATCCAATTATTTTTTTGTAGAGTAATTACTTATTCATCTAATATTATGTTACCTTGTAGCAACATGACTTTACTATTCCTCCAGTTTGGGGTGAACGTGTAAAACGAGTTCTGCCGTGGCAATCAGTATTAGGTGAAGTTAATGGATCACGCAAGCGTCCATGGGAGTTGATTGGAGGTCTAGGAGAAGACGATGATTATTCTTGGACTCCAATTAGCCTCCGTGCGTTTAACGCTCGGCTTGTACACAATACACGTAGAGTGAAACGGAGAACTATCTGAATGGCAAGCTCGAGGACTATAGCTAAAAGAGACACGCCTCTTGTGATGAGCTTTGATATATTTATAGATTGACGTAGTACGAGTACCTTTATTGTTAGTGTAGTAACCATTCTTTATTTGCAAACTAGAAATGTAACCGATTTCACTATTTGTTGGGTGAGTTGATAGACGCTTAAGAGCATTGATAGTTATTTATTGTTATGGACTTTGTAGATAAATGAGAATATATGTAGATAGACCAAATCAATAAAGCTTTACCCAATATGTATATATAAATATATTTGCAACTTGAGCAAACTGTTTTCTACTTATGAGAAGACTGTTACCTACTTATGAGCAAACTGTTTTCTACTTATTATTATGAATAGACCGTTTTCTACTTATGAGTAGACTATTTTCTACTTATGAGCAGACTGTTTTCTACTTATGAGCAGACTGTTTTCTACTTATGAGCAGACTGTTACCTACTTATGAGTAGACTGTTTTCTACTTATGAGAAGACTGTTACCTACTTATGAGCAAACTGTTTTCTACTTATTATTATGAGTAGACTGTTTTCTACTTATGAGTAGACTATTTTCTACTTATGAGCAGACTGTTACCTACTTATGAGTAGATTGTTTTCTACTTATGAGTAGACTGTTACCTACTTATGAGCAAACTGTTTTCTACTTATTATTATGAGCAGACTGTTTTCTACTTATGAGTAGACTGTTACCTACTTATGAGTAGACTGTTACCTACTTATGAGTAGACTGTTACCTACTTATGAGTAGACTGTTACCTACTTATGAG
>CAJVPI010001123.1:0-16315 GCA_910592345.1 Paraglomus brasilianum
ATAATGATTCAAATTATTCCGCATTTGCACCTGATGCATCGATTGCGAAGAGAATGAATATTGGATGCACCAAAAACAAAAAACAAAAAACCAATCTGGTACAAAATTGACTTACCGGCGGGAACGTTAATAACGAAAACAATAATTCGAATAATTGTCAACGATAACTTATTTTGGAATAGATCATTGGACATTGTCGACACCATCGCGCTTTGCAGTGTATCATAAGCACTGCATGCCAGGGCGACGGATAAGATTATCACAAAGCCCACCACCCAGTCAGGCAGTTTGGCAAGCAACGAAAAGAATGCGAAAGCTCCCACATTGTTTTCATCACAGCATAATCCCGCCCAAACAGCAAGCAGGCCTGTCACTCCAATGAGAAACAGTGTTGGGAATAACATTACACTTGCAAAAACCGTAGCTTTATATAATTCCCGATCATTTTTAGAAGAAAATGCCCGCTGCCAGAAGCCCTATGAGAATGAGTTTCGTTTCTTAGAATTAATCCTTAAGTATAGAATTTAATTTACAGTTGTACACGTTACGATTATGTTATAAGTACCTGGTGGAAGAAGTTGGCAAAAGTAATTGCAACAGCGAGAATGTAAAGCAGTTGCCAGCCTAAAGACGTAGATTTCAAGAGACCAGAATCGTCAATGGCATGCTTATCTATTTTGACATTGACTGCCACGGCAATCGTAGCAATGACCATCAAAATCAAAATTATCCAGCCTTGAACAGTATCGGTAAAGAGCGAAGCGCGAAAACCACCATATGCTGCAAACAACGAATATGAGAACAAGTGACAATAGAATCTCAATGTCAATAAAATAATTAAGTGACGTCATACCAGTATACAAGGTAGTGACGACAGCGATGACAATAATTGGTGCCAATTTATCCAATCCAGCCAAGTAGTAAAGCACCAATGCAATTGATGACAACTCAGCAACCATATAACAGAACATGAATGCCATTGACATTAAAGACACATAAATTTGGTTGATCCGATGGAATCGCACCAGGATAAATTGCGTCAAAGTAAAGCCTTCTGGACATTTACGTCTTATTATAGGCCCAAGCCAAGCAAAGACAAGTAATGGAATGGTACTAGTAAATGCATACATGAATAAACCCAGAAGTCCCGCAATTGTAGCAAGTTCTGGGTAAGCAAAAAGTATAGATGATCCAATACCTAAGAGCAAAGAAGTATTTATCATAAATCAACGCAAAGCCATCATTACCCAGCCCCAGTGAGCCGATCGTAAGAAAACAGTTCAAGATGCAAAAACTCAATACAAAATGATCATAAAATGAAGCGGCAGCTTCCCTACGCAGGTATTACCCTGATCAGGTAGTTAACGGTGCTTTCTCAGCCCAGTCCTTGTGAATCAACAAGGACTGAACACCCGTAGTGCCGATTCGGAAAAAAAATAATTAATAGTGATAAAGTTCCAAGTAACACGTAACACGTAACATGCTATACTGCAACACACAAAAAAAAAGCAAAGCAAAAGTCTAAAGAACGCTTATCATCTACTGTTTTCGTGGTGCAGATACTTATATAATGCTTATTTTGGCAATAATTTTAATATAACGCGTCACGTGATACTTGGAAGGCACGTTCGCTTTCCGAGTTCATAGCACGTTACCTACTTTCGGGTAATACGAAACCTACATGCTGCCGTTTCTTCGTTTCAGCTTAAGCGTCGAATTTATTGGCCTTATACGCAAACCACTACTCACTTGTGGTGAAGAAATTTGCAGCGAGCGGAATTGCACTTTGGGTTCTCAGAGCAGCAAGGAAGTCAACTTTGGTTCTCGCTTGTCTATAACCACCGTATAACCCAACACCCAAGAACGATACGAGGGTGATATAGACGAGGACATTACTGACAGTCTCCGAAATAGCCATTCCTTCGCGTAGAATAAAAGTAAAGAGGCGGGGGTGATGTAAGGGGGGTTTTTTTTTGCCCAGGCGACTTTATATTAACCAATTGATCAGATGTGTTGATGAACACAACTAAATTATCATATAATCAGGGTTGGATGGACACAATTACATTATCACACAATTAGATATCATCTAAGCGGGGCAGCGTCCCCGAGTGGTTTGTCATATCTAATCCATATTCGGTGCAACGAATGACGGTTGAACTAGAACATTTGGATACCTCCATTTGGGCAAGCAATTTCCGAACATATATCGATCGTATCAGTCTGGTGACTGCTTCTTCCTTCTTCCTTCTCTTTTTACTTTTTTAATAAGTTTGTTACATAATGTACAAGTTTCGAATTTTTGTCTGTCGATCCTGAGCATGCTTCCCCCACAGTATCAAACTCTTGGAATCCCCACACAACTAGATTTATCAATCCTCATCAAAATCAAAACACTACTGCATACAACGTTTTACGACCAGTCCCGGAAAAAACGTCTTCACACGGCCCATTCTCTAATGACCCAAAAGTCCATTCATCCAAGCGACTAAATACACAAATAAAAATTAAGGAGATCAGAATAAACCTAATAACTGCCTCATGAACCTATCACTACAGTCAAGTATTGTTCATTGTCAGTCTGTAGATATAATTCCGTCAATAATTATACCGAGCGCCAAATGTTCATACATCAATCCGTTTATTATTATCTCCTATGTCTTTAATTACTGTTGCGTTGGTGTCGGTTCGGGAGCTTGCATTGCTTCTGGGTCAAAATTGAATGAGGAGATCAGTAAGCCACCCTCACAACGTAATTCAGCATGCTATATGAAAATATTATTTTCATATAGCATTTTATCTGCCAATTCTTGCATATTACGAAGCATACAAACCCATAGGTGCACCTTCACCTTGTACGTGATACTGTTCCATCATCATTGGACGCTGGCCCATCATCACACCGTTTGGAGGAACATGTGCTACCATTTCATGAGGATAGCGCATCATAGGTGGCATCGCAACTAACACCAAATAGCAAGAGGTAAGTGAGCATACAATACTACAGTAATCTTGTTGGCAACAAGTAAATCCTACCATGCTGTTGATAAGGAGGATACATCGGAGGATGCATTCCAGGAACCATTTGCGTCCTATTTGGAGACGGAAATCCTTGTGCGCTAAAATGCTCTAAACAAAATTATGTCATATTAATTGCCCGGCAAGTTTTTAATAACAAAGCTGGCGGTGTAAGACAATGTTAATCAATCACTTACGGGGGGGCATTCCGGATGGCATCTGTGGATTGTACATCACCTGTGGCGGTCCGCCTGCTGCTGGCATCGGAGGCGAAGTGAATGGCACAAAATGCTTACAAGACAAAAACCGTGTTAGTGTATAATTATAAAAAGAACGTACAACGTCTCAACGCGTATCTAATACCCAAACATAACTATCTTATATAATCACTTACCCCTTGTGGCATATACATAGGCGCTTGTTGCATCACAGTTGGGGGAACCCCCACATACTGTGTTGGATATCTGAATTGCGGACTGGCAACCGCATATTGGAATCCAAACTGAGAAGGCACATTCGGTGTATACATGTCTTCTTCATATTGGCTGCTAAAATGTAGTCGGAATGGCCGTTGTCCAAATGGCCATATTGGTGCTATTAAATATTAGCGTATTATCAATAAAATTGTATATTATGTTTAGTTTGTTTACGGAAGACAGTCTTCAGAGTTATTGCGTTATCCAGGAATTGAAATTGCTGCTTACGAATGGTGCTAGGATTGGCAATTGGCTTGCTCTTGTGGAAAGGTGTAAAGTTACCCTGGAAGGAGGTGGTAATTCTTTTCAATTGTCGTTGACTTAAAAATGGTGACTATTAAATGTTTAAAATAAGAGGCCTATTGAGTCACGCTTGATAACATATCATGTAAGAACACACGCAGTCTACACTTACAGAAGCGGGAGACTTGTTATGATCGTTTGACGTAGCCGACGTGGGAACAGTCTATATTCAACAGTATATATCATGTGTTAACGTACAATCACAAAACCGCTTATTCGGTGCGGTGATAAGATAACATCAGTTCCTAACAACACCCACCGGAGTAAATGATGCAGCATTCGGATTCGGCTTCCAAGTTGACTTAGAGCTAGTTGTAGTCGCTCTTGAAGCTGTACCTAAAGATGACGAATTCGAACTTGTCTTCTCCGCGTTTGTATTCTTCTCAGCGCTGTTTTTATTTTCCCCGCCGGTATTCTTGCCATCTCTATCAACAGTCTTCGATTTATCTTCATTTACTTTTACAGTGATATTCAGCTTCTTCACATCTGGCTTCTGTTCGGTTTGGAAAGGGACATTTCCCTTGTGGCTGGACTTGTCTTCTTTTTTAGTCTTGTTGACATCCTGAGGTTTATCTCTCTTTTCTTCGGATTTGATGTCTTTGGATCTATTGGCATCAGATGTAAGTTTATCATCCTTCTTCTCTGAATTCTCGGTATTTTGGTGGTCTTTTTCTGGGGGTGTGGTTGATATGCATATGGTAGGTTGGTTGTTAATGGTAACATTTTTGGTCGCAAGTGCTTGGCGTTTGGCTTCATCGTTCGTTAATATAGGAATAAGATCTTCCGGTGGTGATGATTTGAGCTGCCAATAAATTTATCGAAGTTATAACATTAGTATGAATGAAGTGTCTCAAATGCTCAAACAACCTCATTTGACACATTTTACTTTGCTCACCTTAAAAGCCATCCCCCACTTCTTTAATTCTGCCACCTTTCCATCCATTTCCTTTTGGAAAATCGCCTGCTTTTTCTGCTGCAATCTCTCCTTCTCTGTATTGACAAATTGCTTGAAAGTACCAACAATTTCCTTTTCGATCGGCTTACCCTGACCCTCAATTATTTTCCTATTTGCCATCTGCGAATGTGAGTTGAAATACGCCACTACTGGTTCGGCAATCCTAAATTGTGCCAACGAGTTAGGGCCATTAAACGAAGACGCTTTATTACTACCAGGTGGCACTGCGGATGCGCCAGGTGAACCAGATTTTTGCTCTTGGAGTGATTTTTTAGTTGCCTCCTTTGCCAAGTCTTTAGCAATTTGACTAGCAGACGGTTCAAGTTTTTTAACAGGGGTGGGAACAGGGGCTGGGACTGGAATTGGGTTGGATTGTTGGGGAGACAATGGAATTAATGGTTGCGTTGGCGTGCGTGGAGATTTTGAGTTCTGGCTCTGTGATTGTTGAGCACTAGATTGTGAAGGTTGAGATTTGTTTTGGTTTTGAGCTTGTTGTTTTACTTGTTGTTGTTGTTGCTGTTGTTGTTGTTGTTGTTGTTGTTGTTGTTGTTGAGAAGTTGGTTGTTGAACTTGGTTATTTTGTTGCAATTGCTGTTCTTGTAGTTTCCTCAGCGCCGGCGGCATGTATTTATTAGGATCCCTATTACGTACAACCGCACCATACCTTTCCTCTTCATCCATTTGACTATCGTCAATCAGAACTCCGCGCTCTTCGAGTACATGTACATTAGTAGTTTGTGTTTTCGTGATTTCGTTAGCAAGCTGAATTGCTTGCCTTTCGCGTTCTTTGAAATCAGCTTTCGATCTATCTAGTTTAGTTGTGTATATTTCTTCATCAAAGTCCGTTTTCAAGCCAAATAGTTGTTCGTTCGCTGCAAACTGATCCCAATTGCCATTGCCCGCATCCAGACTGGGTTCATCTTCCAATCCAACCATAGTTTCAGATCCGACAATGTCATCTGGTGTCCATTTGTGCAATTCTCTTTCGCGGATTTCGGTGCGTCCGCTAATGTCGGTATCTATCCTGAATCCTGTCAGGGGGAAGCATCAAAAAACGACGTCAATATTGGTACAAAAGTCGTTACAGAATTATGTTAAATTACTTTCGACAAGCTCAGGTCAATTAATTCGATTGAGAACTCCTGATCGCATACCTTCTCGTTCATTATTCGGTTTATCGTTTGCTGAAAGGTCTATATTTGCTGCATAGATATCCATACAATCTTTTGCAAGTATAATAAACGTCGACAACACTTTTCCTTTCTTTTCTCCTGGCTTTGATGGGAGTTTTCGTGCAAATTTCAAAATGACGCCCATATCTGTGTCTGTACAGGCTGTATGAAAGAGTCCTTCGTATTTTGTTCCATCCTTCACAGTGACAACGACGACCTTACCCTGTCATTTAATTATCCAATATGTGACGTTAATAATAATAATCAATATCAATTTAGAGCACATTGACTTTTACTAAGTCACTTTTCCCTTCCCGCTCTCTCCAATTATAGCAGTATTATTAACTGCCTTTTTTTTTTTTAAATTTTTATGTCCCCCCTCTATGTCATGCAATTCATTCGATCTCTCCGTGCCTCTTTCCCTAATACTTATTGCATTGTATTTACCGCAAACAGAGTAAGTAAAAATAGCACGCGATCATGCATGTGTTTTGCTGCTACTGTATCTTCCGGATAACTGTCAACTTGTTTTCGAACATTCTGCGTTGATGCGATTGTTTGAGCATGGTTGTGATGTGAGTTAGGTGCTTGTGTATTGTTAAGCGGTTGATTTCTTGTAGAAATCACCCCATGAGAATTGTTATTACCCCATCTGTTTTTTTGATTACGGTTATTATGACTGTTCATTATTAAAAAGGTAGAGATTCAAAGGTTGTTAATTATTAAAGCACAAAAACCATTCTTTGAACAACAAAACACTGGGAATCATGTTGTTCAGCATAATAAAGTGTTATTCTACATCGCCAGTCAACAAAAAAAGGCGTACCCAGCATTAGAGCCAGAATAACCAAACTCCGGACGACGTGGTTTTTGCTGTCGCACGTTTGTCGAAGCCATTTTGAGTTATATTTTTGTTGTGATTGGTGAGGTGGCACTACAAAGTAGAAGTGCAATCAGTTAATTCCGGAGACTCTTCAAGTTGATTATCTATAGTCGCACATTACAAACACGATTAGTTACTAACAGAGAGGTTCTTCCAGCGAAACAGTAACCTCGATTAAAGAATTTAGCTTTTATGATATCTCGGAACCAAAAGACTCCGTTATTCTCTTCTGCAAAGACAAGACGGGAATACCGTGAGCGCAATCAACATGGTCGTAGTATGGCACAATCACCAAATACCCTCTCCCAGGCCCATTCTTCTCCCCGTCGCTCTCTGTGTTACTGCTAAAAGTCCTATATTTTCACCTAGTCAAAAAAACGTGTACTAACCGTGTGTATTTGAAACAGCGAGAATGTTTTGTTGAGACTACTAAAAGGATGAATATTTATGAGCCTGTCAACGTGATTGGACGACATGTTTGAACGATGACCGTTCCGAGTTTGTGGTTATTATGGAGGTTTTGTGTAACGTATAAGTTGCATAGCATTATTGATGCACAGTTTTAAATTTCGCGCGCTCTTTATTAAGCGCTAAAGACTTTGACGCACAATTTGGTTATAACGGTCCCTTTGTGTGGTAGGGGGACGTTTTAAACTATTTTTTCCATAAATATTTTTTGCCAATATTAATATGAACTCTGCCGTCTGACATATTGGTGTTGTTACTGTTATTTGGTATAATCGTATTATTGAGAACGTTGCTGGGATTTCATTCGTACAACTGATCGCTGCAAACTTTAATAAGTTCATATTCAGCATATGCCGAAAGCTAGAGATTACCAGACTGAATTTCTACCATTAGAGAAGATATTAGAGATCATGGTGAACGCCAGTTGAATATTTCCAATCGTAAGTTTATTAGTTGTTTTCCATCGTATTTATTCGATCCTATAAGTATTATTCCACCGTAAGAGTTATTCCATTATTCTGTTGGCAACTTTAAATAATAATATAAAATAATAATAATAATAATAATAATAATAATACAAAAAACGCATTTTATACTATTCTATACAAAGTAATAATAATAATAATAATAATTAATAATTTATGCTAATTTATATATATTTTTATATATATTTTTTATTTTTTTACTAATTTTTTTGCTATTTTTCAAATTTTTTTCTTTTTATAATTTTTTCTTCGATAGGAGTTTCACTTTTTCTTTTTAATTCTTTTTTTAAATCGTCAGCTTCCTTTTTCCACTCTTCTTTTTCTTTTTTCCATTTTTTCTCTATATGTTACACCTTCATCCAGTAATTTCTGTATTCTTCTTCCACTTGTTCTCGTTCTTGGGCCATTTGTTGTTTCAGAACCTTAAGTTCATTCTTGAGAGCAGTGATTTCTTCCATAAAAGTTTGTCGTTGATTGTTGAATTGTTGTTGGCGCTTCTGGGAAAGTTCTTCTTTTTCCTTCTTAAGGTTTTCGATTTCTTTCTGGTATTTCTCATCGTATTTTCGAGCTTCCTCTAAACTTTCTTGTAAATATTGTTGCGTATGTTTCATTTCGATAAGTAGTTCCTCTTCTTTTTGTTGGACCAATTGTTTATACTGGTCTCGATCTTCCGCACATTCGTTATATTTTTCCATTAACGCTTGCTGTTCGGGAGGAAAGGTTATTCCAAACTGTAAATTGTCTTTTAGGAGAAAATTCGACCTCTTCCAGGGTTTCCTCTAATTGTATTTTCTCCCAATTAAGGATAGTTATCTGTAATTTTTCCAAATTTAGTACCGGACCGTATTCCCTTTCGTAACAAGCAATGGCTTTTTCTAGACATTCTTTAGCCAAATGGTCTTCCAGTTTATTGCGGCGATAAAAACTTAATACTCTTCCAACTGTGTTAGCTTGTCTTTTTCTTACTACCGATAGGAAGGCCCATTTGCAGTCACGTGAGTAGTAATAATTATATCTGTCTTCATAGGTGTCACTTTCCCATGGCAACACGAACATTTCCGGTCCCCCATATCACGTGGCTTATAATAACCAATGACAATTCGCATTTTTATTCAAAAAACTTCCTACGTAAATATTAGTATGTACATTAATCCCCCAATCATTGTTGTACTCACACTCATTCTCATTATATACGTTGTCTTCCTGTACTTTCTACATCTATCTCATACAAATTAGTTATCGCAATGTCCAGATCATTGTATAATTGCTCAACATTAAAGAGCGATCGCTCGTCTGCAAGGGAGAAGATACCACAGCATTTGAAAGAAGATTTAATGAGTTCAACATCGATATCCTCCCATGGTTGTTTCACCCACGTTGCTACAGCAGAATATGATGGTCGCTTGATTCGCCCTGAACGCGTCATTTCATGTGCTTCATTGATCATCCATTCGTTATACCGATTGCGAAGCTACAGTTAAAGCAATATGAGTGAGGAATTGTATATTGTGTGGGTGAACGAAGAACGGTAAATAACTACTTACTTACTTTTGCCTTAAACGAATGATTTATCATAACGTCTATGGTTGGAGCTTGCTGGTCAGACCGCCAGGAATTACTGCAATATCTATTCCATTTTTTCTATAGGTTTCTTTAACCATATCCGTGAGATGACCTCTAAATGAATCGAGAACCAAAAGCGTGCATTGCAACCCATATGTTATTGATCCATCAGACCATATCTTCCCCATTACACCTACTTTTCTCGTTTACGCGGATGTTAATATCACGAGGAAACTCTTCACGTGGCATGTTTTTAACTTAAATATGCAGGTTGCTGGTAATTTTGTTCCATTCGCTAAACAGCCCAATATCACCGTGAAAGTTGTTCTTTCATGACCGGTAGTTCTGAGACTAACTGTTCTTGTACCACGTTCATCGAGAGTCATCATGCTGGGGAGGTCAAAAGTGACAGATGTTACCAATTGAACTTAGGGGATAGTCATGTTCCCGTCTTTGATACAAAATGTAGCTCAAGAATGTTGTTGTTTCTCAACTGAAGATGCTGTGCAATATTAGTTCTACGTCTGGTGGAAAATTTGTGATGGGACATAAATGTGTCAACCCATTTATTAGAGAAGGCAAACTGATTTATTCCGGGATAGAGTCTCTGGAAAGCCGGTTGTTGAGTCATATTTTTGGCTTTGCGTACGACCATAATTCTCGTCACTGCTCTACCCTTACTCCTATTCTCTTGTATCCAAATTGCCAACTCTTTCTCAAGTTCGGGGAACATTGGTTCTCTTCCGCTATGTAGCTTTTCAATATATGGTGCAACAGCTAATAACAGACTCTTCCGTTCTCCCATTGACGTACTTGTTTGGGTTCGATATTGAATTTTTTGGCGGTACCACGCACACTTTTAGATTGTTCGAGGTAATGAACTGCCATAAGTTTTGTCTATGCAGACCACATTGCTGTGTTAGGCGTGTGCGACGAGTGAACTGGTTTGCACAGACCATGTTGATTCAAAACTCTCAAAACAAGGACGCAGGACACAAGCCTTTTATATAATTTATATGCGCGCTCCCATAACTGTCCAATAACTCTTATCACAAAACAAACACGCAGCACATTTTACAGTATCGCGCGACGTCGTGTATAACAAACTCGTATCGCGACCACAATATTATGTAGGCGTAACAACGCGCATGGTTTGTCATTGTCTTTCCTCCTCCAATGTCTTAATTTCTACAATTATCGTCAGCATTATCATCGTCGTCGAACATATTATTCAAAGATGTAAAAGCGTTATCAGCAACCATGTAGTAGCCCATTATCGCATAACTGCAATGTCCAAGCCATCTTCTGAACTGACTAGCGTTGGATGGTTTATCATACTTATGACTTAGAGTGGTCATATTCTTTTAAGTTTCAGCGTGCGACCCGGAACCCAAAAGGTGCCGAGCGAGTCATTTGTCAACATCGTCCGATTCCTAGTCGGCATAGTTTATGGTTAAGACTACGACGGTATCTGATTGTCTTCGATCCCCTAACTTTCGTTCTTGATTAAATGAAAACATCCTTGGCAAATGCTTTCGCAGTAGTTAGTCTTCTAAATATCAGAGAGTGGAGTGGTCACAGAATAGGGTCGTGGAGTGGTCATAGAATATAGAGTAGAGTGGTCATAGAAGAGATGTGTTATAGAGTGGTCAAGAATGGATGGTTATTAGATGAGTGTCATAGTGTGTTAGATTGATTGTGCAAACCAATAAAAACCTCATAGTATTTGAGAAATATAAATTTGTACCTTACACGGATACACAATACTCTGTCCATAGTACCGGGTCCTTTAGTCAACGCTCTACGGTAAGTTGTTGACTGTGGTGAATTTTGATTGTATGAGGACGTTTATTTTAGAAGTTTCTTATAATAATAGCTTATGTTTTTTGTAGATCATTTTCCTGGGATATCAATGACAACGTTCTGTATTTCTCAATTTGTATGCACCATTATGGAGTACGTCATGAATGTAGTATGGTCCAAGCCTTTGTTCTCTTTTCGATTGGTATATTAATATGTTTTAACACTTTATCTCCTATTTCAAATACTTCTTCTTTAATTTCTTCATCGTATCGTTCTTTATATTTTTTTCTGAGCCATTTTAATATTTCATAGGGCTTCTTCTCTAATCTCGTGCGCTCGTGAAATCGATTCCGTCCGGAAGTAATTGTAGATCAATAGTAATAGGTAAAATAGGGTTTCTATGTCTTGCCGTTCTATAAGCAAATAATACGTCAGGAATATATCGATCCCAGTCGGCTGCATAAATCTTTCTACCGATCCATTTGTGATAAGCTGAAATTATTGAGTGTTGGATTCCTAGTTTCTCATAGACCATTTACTAAGATAATCCATAGCTGTCAATTGCCTCTATATCGTGGGTCCAATGGAGTGGCTCGACAAGATACAATATCTTGAGGGTATACTTACATTTCTGCAGTTAACACCCGCACACTCTCCCCATGCACCATATAGAGTCCAGGGATTACCACATAACTTAGTTTGGGCCATTGCAACAAGGGGGACTACCAGCTTTCACCCCATCTGGCATCTCTAATAGACAGACAGAGCCAGCGCCATGTCACTTACCCTGATTCATGTTGCAGTGTTGTATCATATCAAGAAAATTACTTATTGCTCTCAAGCACGTGGTGGTTCACGCCCACGCCGGACATTCAGCTTTTTCTCTGCTAAGGACCACAACGCAGAAGCCTTGTCACCATTCCAGCAGGGTTCAACACATGCAATTCCGGGAATAGCAAGGTCATAACCAAATGTTTCCACTTCGTTTCCGTTTCATCGAGTCACTCCACTACATGCCTATCGGAACTACTCCCGAGTAGGACCATAGCCCGCATCAGCATGCACTGCCGGCCTTTCGCAGAGTTTTTAGAATCCACTTACGTATCAACTTCCACACAGATTACTTAGTATACTAGACCTTTCCAAACACATGAGTCCTTCGAGTTCTAAATAATATCCAATCAAATCAACACCCTATCTAAGTAGAGGTGAAGCTCCTGGTTCTCTCATGACGATAACATATTCGTGTATAGCTTTATTTTCGAAACCAAAGTCCACACGTACAATGGTTGTCTTTAAGCTTTCGTGACCGTGAATAGTAATAACACTCTACGGCCTTTGCATTAGGCTGTCACTACCAATGGTAAAATTCATGTCAGACCATTTTCTGCGCGCAATCATCGCAATCCAATAAATCAATACCGGAAAGTCGTTGGTTCAGAAGAAAAGGTCAGTGCAACCCACAACATCTAGCTAATAAGTCCAAATGGACTCGCAATCGATGCAACCCGCAACAACTAGCTAATAGGTGCTGGAACACCCACATCAGCGCCGGCATCTGATAGATGACCAACACTGTTCACTTGCCTCACGGACACCAAAAGCGAGACCAAAAGGTACTGTTGACTAAACTCGCGGACACCTCACAAATCGTCCTTAGCTTTCGTTGATGATATTGCCCATACTAATTTACCTCCAGAGGAATAATACGAATTGGCTACACTAAAATATGGTCATTCGATCTAAGTAAACTAACCTAGATACCCTTTCAGGCGTCTGTCGACTATATCTTAAGCGACCGGTTTACAGTTGAATCCGTCTCCGAAGACAACAATATCACCTCAGAGCTTGTCTCAAAAACAAGTTGAATGATACCCGCTCGCCCACTACCATTTAGTCTGTGAACTGCACGCACGGGTTGCCATTTCTGACAGTGAGCCCAGAGCGCTTGGCTGCCGATTATCCATTCCCCCTTTTAGAGGATGCATAGAGAGATTTGTTAAAATCCCAAAATACACATAACCGATTAATGCAAACATCTGGCTTTACGGTACCAGAGAAACATTAAGAGGCTTAAATCCCTTGGCTTATTACCATCCAGTGGCCTGTTAGACCACCTGCTGCACGACCGTTTTCACGCTCACCGCGGTACCTTGGGCTTTAGGAACTTCCGGCAATTTGATAGTGTCGCTTCATCCTAGCAGTTTAAGGAACTTTAAACAGCGGTCATTCTGCACACGGCATGCTTATTTAGTACTATAAATAAAATCCAATCTCCACGCCGTAGCACGCCCACACAATATTTCACTATGTTTTTACCCACTACTACTAGATTTATCTAGAGATTAGCGATACATCAGTTTCTTTAGATCAAACGTTGAACCTCTCGCGCCTAGGTTCGAGATCGCGTTACCTAGTTATCCAGTTAAGTCCCCACGCTTCCCTAGCCTCTCCATGGTTCACAGGGAGGATCAGTTTACCAAGGGACATACCCAGAACACGCTTGTGGCTGACTTCCAGCCAAGTTCATGAAATGGACGATTACATCCTCAACATTTCAAACTAATGTATGGGTCTCTCTGAGTGACACTAGCACTGGTGATACAACCGAAGTCTCCCAGGGACTATTACGCATAGGAGTGATATTGTGCTGTTAAAGACTTGAGATTGAATAGAATTCACGATGTCATAAGCAAATTAGTGATTCCAAATAACATGTTTGATCTGGTTACACCCACAGCCAAACTGTTTGGGCCTAAGTATCAATTGGCTGGTGTGTGGCCATTATTCCACATCTTACACCCAATATCATTAAGGTGAACAGCTAAGGTCCTCGCATGCGCTTGCCACGGTGTTATGTATTACCCTAACTCTCCATCCTGACAAAGTTTGAACAGATCATCCTTACTTACTAGTTTACACTAGCGAAACATTCTCCTTTTAATACCTTAGGCAGGGCTGGTACGACTCCCTAATCTCGAGTTTCCCCGAGTAAGGGCATTCCCCTTGTCTCCCAGCTACTGACCCACCATAGCAACATTTAAACCTTTTGCATGCAAGTGTTTTGATCAGTATAAACGCTTGTAGTCAAGACCCGGAGAGGCATCTTGCTACCTCAGAAATTGCCCAGCCGCTTTACAGCAACCGGGACGGACTCTTTCATGGACGCGTTCTATCCATGCTCCATCCTTTGCGGGGAAGTGGCATGCACTGCACCTAGAACATGTCACCACACGCGAATATTTTCTACATGCGTCGCTTTTTGAAATGGGTACCACTTAGGCCACCAATCCACATGTAGGTGTGCACACCTCAAGGGCCACACACTTGCTCAGTACCGGCTCAACACCGCCCAAGACTTATGGTTAGCTCCATTATAGGCTGGACCGAACCATCAACTTAGCCGTGATCTAAACACACACAATGCATTAGTAAATAAATGAGGATTCTATTTCACTTTATTACTCTGCCCTGTAACCGTTCTTAATGGCTACAGATGCCAAGAATATATCTATTTCCGTTAACTGTCATTGGCAATGGTCCAATAGCATCGATTCCAAATTGTTCGTTGGTTTCTACCAGGTGCAATGGTTGATTTTTTCTTGGGTTTCGAAAAAGAGCAAGCCGAAAGGGAGAAATGATTGAAAGAGTTGGAAAACAAGTCAAAACAAACAAGCTTTTCTTTGGCAAATATTGCACGTTTTGACGTAATTTCTCATATCAGTAATAAAATTAGGCCACCAATATCTTTTTTCTTCCAGGTGGAACTTCTGAGATGTCCACCAAAAGGAGCATCATAAATTGCTCGTAACAAGGCTTCTAATTCTGTTCGTAATATAAGAGTAGTTCTTTCCCATCCTTCCATATTCGTATTAGTCTTCCTTGTCGTAAATTATATCATTTGTTTAAGTTTTTAAATTTCCTCAGTTGTTCGACTGTTCGACTGTTGGATTTTTTGTTTGTTTGTTTGTATTGTATTAATTCCTGATAGTGATAGTATTGTTCGTCCATTTATAATTGGGTAACCGAGATAGTCCATCTACATTTGAATGAATTCTTCCTGGCCGATGTATAATTGTGAGATTGTAATTCCGTAACCCATTCTTCCAGTTCTTCCTTCGGGTTTTGACCATTTATATAGACCATCAAGGGCTGAGTGATCCAATAGATTAATCCATTGCTTGTTTATTGACCGTTGGTCACTTCCTACAATAATAATGACAATAACTTCAGAAGAAAAGTTGGCTTGAGGAGCGCAACGAGAGTGTCAATTGGTGTAACAATTTTTTTGTTGTTATTGGGTCAATGGAGTTGATCCAACAACAAAATTCTCCATTGGTGTAACATTTAGTTTGTTGTCAATAGCAAAAATAAAATAAAGAATGTTGCCATATTAATATCAGGAAATTCAAAATGATAATCTACGATAATGTTTACATGTGGTTTATAGCCTCTTATGTGCATTTTTTATTATCATTATCATCATCGCTCTTTTGTTAGTCTTGTGTTTGGTCATTTTCTTTTCTACTCAAAATGAGTCGAATGCATAGTGGTGGAAAAGCGGTGGACGCCATACGCAAATAAAATAAAATGAAAAACAAGTTGCACAATGTCGAGCTATATGATAAATCAGTGTTACCAACCTCAGTAACAGGCTGTCAAACGCTGAAACTGATAGAGCGTCACACGTCATTCCTTATCGTGTTATCTATACAGTGTCTTTTGATTAGCCGCAACTTCTCCATCGTCGTCGGAGAAAACTCATTTGATAATGGATTCTCTCCTTCAAAATCCAAAAACCAACGTTAGGGAAACTTTTCTAAGAAATCACGATCCCCTCGAATGTTGGGCTTGAATTTAATGCATGATGATGATAATAATAATAACATTAATTAAACGACAAAGCTACATAGCATTACAACAAGTCGTTATATGAATATGGAATCTTAGATACTTATATATAACCTTTCCAAAACTGCCATCCCGCAATCTATTATCCTTTTCGACAAGTTTAAGTGGTCCGTCATTTATTTATCATATTGCTGATAGATACAGTGGTGTTCAAAAAAAATGGCACAAACGAATTTTCTTCTAACTCATTACACATTGCTTCAAATAATATGATTTAAACTTTATTTGAAAGCCTAAAAGGTGCTGTTAATTGATTTATTATTTAATATGGGATGCGA
>CAJVPI010001124.1:0-16310 GCA_910592345.1 Paraglomus brasilianum
TAGAATTCCTGGTATTAACGATAACTCGCTATAACGATGAAAATGTGACCTAACGGGAGTATCGTTATATCCAGTCTTGACTGTATTTGTATAGCCACCTTTGGCTTTTAGAACAGCAGCAACACGTCTAGACATGCTTGTGATTAAATCTATACAAATTTGTGATGGAATCTTATTCCACTCAGCCTCCACACATTCCTACAGCTCATGCATACTAATGGGGTCATTCTCATAGGTGGCAAGCCGTTGTTTAAGGTGTTGCCACAATGCTCAATAGGATTTAGGTCTGGTGACTGTGCAGGCCAGTTCAGCATCTCAACACCATTGTCTTTAAACCATTTTTGAGCAGCATAAGAGGTATGTTTAGGGTCATTATCCTGTTGGAAAATAACCTTATCCACTTCCATCTCATAATACTCTAGGATTTGAAGAAATTCATCTTCAAGAATGCATGTATAGAACATGCATAACCAACCCCTTGAGCTGTCATACAACTCCAGATTATAAGACTTCCACCACTGAATTTAACTGTCTCTTTGACATGTTGCTCTGTCAACATACTGCCAGGCTTCTTCCACACCCACTCACGTCCATCTGACCCTAGACGGTTAATCTTAGTTTCATCGGACCAAATAACACGCTTCCAGTCTTCCACAGTCCAATATTAATATTGGTATTTTGTTGCGAAGTCAAGCCGTTGGCGGACATGTCTTGGCAAAAGTCGTGGCTTTTTTTTCTTTTTGCTGCCTTTAACCCAGCTTCTTTTAAGGCACGGCGTACTGCCTGGGCACTGACTTCTATATTGCTGACATCCCTTAGCTCACGGGGGAGCTGGACAGCAATATCTGCCTTGCCTGAAGTAATTGTGCGAAGTAGCCTATGCTTATCGGTGGCGTTAAGTTTTGTCAGTCGTCCACCACAACTTTTCTGTATATCCGTTCTCAATTTTTTACGTATCCTATCGATGCTGACACCTAATTGTGCAGTGATGAAAGTCCATTATCAAGTAGTGACAAGATATTATTACGAGTTTCTTCGGAAATAGGCTTCATAATGCAACAAAATCTAAGAGGAAGAGGAAATACGCGTTTTTTATGAATTAAAAAGTGTAAATAATCTTTTTGGTAAGTTTAAACGCGTTCCGATGTTTGCATTACATGTTACAAATGCACAATAGGTAATGGGTTACAAAACTGGCTCAATGCGCTGATAAACTTTAAAAATTCATAACTCAAAAAGTTTCGAATTTTTTTCAATAAAATAAAATTACATTAAAAGCCAGAAAGCAAGACTATATTCAGTTTAAATTTTATTTATTTTGGTTGGATAGTTGTGGAGTTATAGGCCTATACATTTAATTCTTTCAAACATTGAGCCGGTTTGTGAGTCACTGTATGCACGCTCCAGCTATTCAGTATTCCCAAGGGGCGCGCATATATGGAGGGTAGACTGTATAACTGCTTTTTGATAATCTGTTTCTATGCTAATACTTTTCTATATAAATAACCAAGCTTAAACTGTGCACCAGCATCTCCTTGTTCAGATGCTTTTTGATACCTTTTGATCATCTTTTCTCACCCCAGTTCCATAGTGATAACACCAACCAAGGTTAAATTGTATATCAGCATTTCCTTGTTCAGCTGCTTTTTGATACCATTCAAATGCCTTTTGTTTATCTTTTTCTATTACTATTCCAGTTCCATCATGATAACACACCCCAAGATTATATTGTGCATCAGCATCACCTTGTGTCAGCGGTTTTCTTCGCGACAATAGGGTCGATGCTTAGTGATGAGGCCACCGACTTAGTCAACTTTATTATACTACTTAAGTATATCTTTATAATTCTATCTTTAAGATCAGAGACATAACTAATTATTTCTTGGGAAATAATTTCCTTCTTGCTAGACGAATGATTTTACGTTAACTATTATCTTTTATAATTCATGTTTCGCAGTACACTTGTTTGCAGACTTACATTGGGATCGTGTCTCGAATATATCTTAGGCAACAGATATATCCTCCATCGGCCTTTCTATACTATCCGTAATAATTATAACATATATAACAACTAAATAAGAATTACAACACTTCAAATCTAATCGCTACTCTTAATGGCCTATTAATTTCGTTAATATTTATTTAGAGAATTAATAACATCACTGTTTCATCATATATTACCGAAGGTCAGGTTCAACAGATGTTCCTGGTAAAACGTAGCGGACGAAGAAATGCCGTTCATATACAGTATACGCGTATAATATCTAATACCCGCTATATATTATATCGTAGATATTATTTCGTTAATGAAGGTTAGTTTCAGCCTCAACGTTAATATTTCTCTTTCCACTGTAATGCTCCGATTGGATTTTCATCAAGAGTATCCGCATTTCGTTTCGTGTTTCTATCACACTCTACTAACATTTTGGCATAGGTTCCCCCATTTACATTAAAAACGTAATATTTATTTTAACTTGAACAGAATAACGATAAATGGACAATAGCGATATTTACAATAACGATAAATGGACAATAACGATGGATTCACAATAACTTTTTGTTGTATATTACGAGTATCAACCTTCTAACGAGTATATTAAACTCTCGGTGTTATACATCGTCTTTATTATTACAAACGCCTTTTCTGTATTAATTTTTCTAAACTGAACACTTCTCATGCTTCCCTTATTAGTCACCAAGATGTTACAACAAAGCATCGATAGACGAATACTCTGCTATTTGTCTTATCAATCGCGAAGAACTTATATGCAAGTGTCAATTCAGAAAATAATATAATAACTTGAATACTTCTCATGCCCTGCTTATTAATCGCCATGATACCCGCAACGATTAGGTAACGGAAAATCGGTCACGGGGATTTCAGCATCAGCCGTGACAATCAATAACGGATATTATTACAAGAGATAGTAAATCGACACTTGGGATTTAGCTATCGTCAGCGGAGCGGATTAAGTCAGTAGTCTGTTTGGGGTCTCAAAACTAAATAAATGTAAACGCATTTCTAAAACAATTAAATTATCGTAATAAATGCCATTCGGGACAAGAGACAATTATCCTCCGCCGATATAGAGATTAGCCTATACCGATCAATTCAAAGAAACTAAGCAATAATATGCGTATTCAGAGTAAATGAGATACTTGTTTATTAACACTTTCGATCGTGGAGGCCGTGTTAACGAGCAGAACGCCCGCGAGGACCTCCACGGAAACTCCTTCCTCTTCCTCCTCTTGCTGTAAATTGGGGGGGGACACATTAATAACGATATCCTTACACAATTTACATTATAGCCATGCACATACCTTGTGCACGTGCAACAGTAGCCTTTCCTCTTCCCAGACCGATTCCTCTGCCTTTCATAGCATTCGGACCGACCTTCTTAAACATAGGCGCGTTTTTCAACATATCCGGTACAATGAAGAACCGAACATGTGATCCTCTAATATAGACTTGGTCTAACTGTGATACTCGTCCGTCCCTAGCTGTGACAGTAATGTCTCTCAACTGGACATTCATGTTATCTTCAGCTGTTATGAAAGGAAGAAAGTTGTGTGTAAGTACACGAATCAGGCAGGGAACAAAATAGCCAAGGTTAAGCAAGCATTCACCAGCCTTCCGACAGCATTCCCCTGTACACCGTGCCGTTGTTAAGCTCCAGAGTTATGACGTGACCTTGAGCTTCATGCAACAGCTTAATAGGCACACCGATCGACATTGTAAAAACTCTTGGCAGTGAAGCAATTGAAAAAGTTTGCTTCCCCCGTTTCGACTCGGTATTATTTGATACATCACCTTCCACTAACCAAACACGGCATATTTGTGTAACAATATCAATCATATCAATCATATTAATAATAGTGATAGACTTTTAATCTCGCGGCAGACCTTGACATTATGACAATGAGCTTGGCGGGTACCAAAACCGCTAGTCTTTCACGTATAGATTTACACCACGCTCTACTCGATTCAGAAGCTGATTTCTCCTTTAAGAAGTAAGTTCATATACCTTATTTCTGTCTATTAATGTGTGCCACTTGTAATAAATACGATTGGCTGTACCAGGTGCATGTTCATTGTTGGCAGTCATACAAAAGCTATGAATTCGAGATGTACCAAACAAACAACGTGGATATTTATATTTGTCATTATCAAGCACACCAATCGAGGAAGGATAATCAAATCATAACCGTCATGTATTGTATGCTTTGTACTAACTAGAACATATAAAAACATGAGACATTCTTTCGTCACGAATTTTGCCCCTCCTTGTTCTCCTCCATTTTCCTTCTTCACTTTCCTTTATCATTTCTTACTTTCCCCTTAGTCCCCCGTTCAGGGATCCATTTTGACGCTGGCTGCATAATTTTCCTTCCCTTGCTCGATCCTCTCGACATCCCTCCCCACCCCCTCCCACTCCTCACCATCAAATTCGAACTATACACAATCCTTCCTAACTTCCGAAGGGGTTTCATCAGAATGAATTCAACCATGTGGATAAGTGTTTTTTTATTTATCCTTGGTTTTGTTAGTCCTGTGATATCGCAATCGCCCAGCGTCACTCCGCGATACGGCCACACAGCGACTATAGTCGATAATACCTTATATATAATCGGAGGGAAATCTGACCAAAGTACCTTTGTATCAGAGATGATTACTATCGATTTGACACAGTCAATTAATGCTACCGATCCCAATTGGGTTGTAGTAAATTCAAAAGACATACCAAAAGTTAGTGGACATTCCGCTGTGGCCGGCGGAGCATCTTTGAAGGAAATTGTTGTCTTTGGAGGACTAGAACCAATGCCAATGGCTCAACAAAGTCTTTTTGTATATAGCACTGCAAATAACACTTGGGATAACTTACAACTTCCCCAGGAGCCCGTGCGTCGATATCAGCATTCGGCGATCGTTAATGCAACAGGTCACATGATCTTGTTTGGCGGAATGATAGACTCGAGTGTAGGTGCAGTGGCTTCCTACGTTGCAGACGAGTTCTGGATATTTGATACTGTCATGTTAAATCAATGGTATGGATTTCCGTGTATTTCTACTACGCCTGGAAGGAGACAACGGCATACTGCAAGTGTGATTGGGACGAAAATGTTTATTATTGGTGGGATATCTGAAACCGGTGCTCTTATCGATATGGATGACGCGTATGTTTATGATATGATTTCAGCTGTCTGGTCGTCACAGCCTGTCGAAGGCCTTATTCCAAAAATGAGATGTGATCACACTGCTGTTGGTGAGTTGAACTATCTAATTGCCGGACGTTTCCATATATTGATATGAACTAATACATGTAATTTAATAGTATATAAGGATACAATTATAATATATGGTGGGACGACAACTGAAGGAGATACATTCGGAGATGTCGCTGTGTTGAATACGACATCTTTATTGTGGACTTTACCAGATACGGTGAACCCTCCGCCTCCTAGATGGAAGCACTCTGCAAGTATAATTGGTGATAATATGCTTGTAGCCTTCGGTAAGCCATATACAATCCAATTTCGCCTTGCGTCTTGACTTTTTGGTAATACAAATCGAATTCTGCTATACTACGATAATAATTGTAATAATATTTATTTATTCAACTTAGGACGAGTTGGTGCAGAAGCCGACTCGCATATGTATATATTAACAATCAGCAACTGGACATGGACTAACGCATTTGGTTCATCCGGAGTTCCCCCATGTAATAATAACCCTACAAATACACAACCAACCGCTCCAGTTGTAGAAAAGTGGAGCCACAAAAATCTCTGGATAGGACTTTTGGCTGGTGCAGCTGTGTTGATCGCCGCTCTATTGGCTATAATATTTATCATTCTCAGACGCAAAAAAGAACCACCAGAACAGACATTCGAAGTGATTCGTCATAATTTCCGTAACAATGAAATATTTCCCCCAATGTCTGCCGTCACAACACGGAATCGGCCATCCAATATACGCGTAATAGACTCCCCTTACACGGATCGATTCTCAGTCCCGTCAACGCCTCTCACCCCGGGCACCCCAGGGACGCCCGGAACGCCTGGGACGCCAAACTCGATCTGTAAATTACTATCAAATTTGAGTCCACGTGTCTCGAGGCAATTCAATTTCAATTGCACATCAGATACACTACCATCGCCTTCATTATCCTCTGATGACGTTAGTATACTTGATATTCCACGAGAAATTAGTTCGATACAAGGGTCGTTAGAACGGTACGCAGAAGGTTCTGGAAGAAGCCTTGGATCTCTAGATCAAATCGATGGAATTGATTATGATGTACAAACAAGGGATAGTATTATTGTTAATAGGTTACCGCTTATTGTAGTTAATCCTGATCGACGGACGGATTCGGAAGAAGAATAGACCATAGATACTGTATCAGAATTTGGCATTAATTTCACCACAAAATAAAATCTCTGTTCTGTTTTTTCGTTATGTAAAATCATTAATTTTTGGGAACCAATAATTGATTTTAATACCCTGGTACTCCTGTAAGGGGGTACCACAATTGCTAAAAAGTGTGTGACACGACGCGAAATAATATTGACATGTCAAAGTGTAACTGAGTTTATGTACACAGTAAAGTTCGGTTTAACGAAGGTCCGGTTTAACGAAGGTCCGGTTTAACGAAGGTCCAGTTTAACGAAGATGGCTTTATAACGAAGTTTTTTTTGGAACCGTTTCATTCATATATTTAATTATAAAAATAGAGTCCGCTTAACGAATAGTGAAGTCAGGCGATGGGAACGGAGCATTTCGTTAAACGTGTATGTATTACATATGTATGTATTGATCATAATGATAAATTGCATCATAACATTATGCTAACGTGTACACATGTACTTTCAATCAATACTAACAGAAAAATACACATATGGAGCTTTATCGGGTTAATCAATGACGATCATCAACAGTCAATAATAATAATAATAATAATAATAATAATAATAATAATTTCCGATATAACTAACACGAATGGACTAATTTGGACTGTAATAATAGCATAGTATTGGTCACACAATGATGATCAAATGTTTCGTACGAAAATCCATAAACCTTTTTTTTGTTAGTGAAAAACGACAATGCGTGGCATGATTGTCGGTCTCCACAAGGGAAATCACACTGTTCACAGACATTGAAAAAATTTAAAATACCTCAAACGACTTGTAAAAAAGATTGAGACTGTATCTGGCTTCCTCATTTAAAAGCGTGACATCTCTGACCGAATAATCCTCGTGACACGTCGGGAAATATACGTAATCAAAATCTTGCATTTGTGTTTTATTCTGTTGTTAATGGTAATAGTAATACTAATAGATAAGCTGTAAAAAAATGTCTCAAACCGCGTAAATTAAAATATTCAACGTTTTAATTACATATACATTACTCGTCACAGAGGCATTTTTGTTGTTGTACAATATAGTTTACTGAAATTGGAAGATTTGGAATAGGATGAAGAAGAAAAACGCTAATATAAATAATAGGGGTACTCTAACATAATCTCAATAGGGTAAATTTTACAAAGAACTATAAATTTATTTTTTAAGTATGTATTATTCTTCGACATACCTGTTTTTACTACCTCAGAATAAGGGCAAAAAGTTTTTTATTAATGGCTAAAATGCAGATAGCATAATAATAACAAACTTAAAAAATTAAGGGGCAAATTCGAAAAAGTATCGACTATTGTACGTATTTACTATGTAAGTCACGACGATTTTTAAGAAGATAATTGATTGTACTATGATGCAAAAATTATTATGACTTACATAGTAAATATATGCAATAGAGCTCTTTGAAGAAAAAGATTATGTTTTACTTTACGGTGAGTGTAGGCCTACAGACTAAGGGATAGTTGTAACTCCGTACTAATATCAATTTTTCAAGTTCTGCCACTTTCTTCAATATACGCACAAGGTGTACGTACAGGCAGTTGCACGGGCAGTTATACAAGTCGCTCTCATACAGGCAGTAAACAATCGATTAATTTAATTGATTAGACATATAAGAAGCGCAAATTTTCCGTTAGAATTCATGTCCATAGAATGCTCCTTGATGGTCACATAATATTTGATTAATATTATTAAACGGATAGTTCTTTATACTCTGAAAGACATTTTCTGGTAATTTATCGGTATAGTTATGAATTACTAATACTAATCCCTATACCGAATATTCATTTCACCGACAAATCTTCACCAACATTATTTCGAAGTTATCCTTTTTTGGTAGTTAATTGTCGGTGAAATGTGTGAAATGATTGTCGATGAAATAATACGGACCCAACCTATCACTATAGGCTTCCGGATAACCGTCTAAGGATTAGTGTCTACGCCATAAGGTCGTGAGTATCGTCGTATTTAACTAAAAGTAGGAGAAGTCAGCTCCGTTTGAGATTGCTCTCCCGCGATTGTTGACTCGACAAATCTAAACATTCCTTCTGAATATTATTACTATTAGTTTAGCATTTATATAAATAAATATACTTATTGGCCCTGCGATTTGCAGCAGCTTCCGAAATCATTGAGTAGATTCGATCTTGTCCATCGAATCCTGAATACTTACTAGTAAACGCGTTTTACTTATTCCCCGACGGACTATCGAAATCGATAGGGGGTAGTGTTATAATTGTAACAAGCAAGAATCTGCAAGATCGAACATAAGATTCGTGAACATATAATAATAAACGTCACTAGCTGTATTAGTGATTTGAGCAGGAGTAGAGGCTAGCCAAGACTTATATATATTCATTGCTTCGTATAGTTTAGCCTCGAGAACTAGCAGTTGTACAAATCAACATCGAGAACTTAAATACCTTTTGTGTTTCGATATTTGGAGATCATCTTACAATGTGGTCTCTAATAGATTACATCCTCCAACTAACGCCATATTCCGAATTATCTGGCCGACTGCATCCTGCGGCGTCAGTAGTCGTTACGTTTGTACTATTGGTTGTAGGATACATCATTGGTAGTTCTATAACGAATAAATTGTTTGGAAAAGATAATTTTCCTGTGAAAGACAAGGTGAGGCTATTATCCTCAAGTAAACTATTGGAGGACTATCGGTAACGAATTGATTCTCATTTTTAATTAATTAGCATGTTTTCATTGCGGGGGGTAGTCAAGGGCTCGGAAAGGCACTGGCGATTTTATTAGCCAAGAAGGGCGCACATGTTACCATTGTAGCTAGGAACAAACAAGCACTTGATGCTGCAATCGATGAAATACAGGTAAAACTTGTTTACAGCATTCCTACTGGAGGTTTTCTCAATTGTATGCCTCTTTCTCAATTACCTATCGTATCAAAAGGCAGAAAAGCTTTACCCTCACCAAACCATAACCTCGGTTGCAGCGGATGTGACAGATCATTCACAGGTTGTGCGTGCATTTGACGAGGCAGCTGCTAAACATGATGGAAAGACACCCGATTACCTTTTTTGTTGTACAGGTAATGATTACAGACCTAATCTGAGACATCTTATGTTTGTCGTAGGTATCTGGTCGCGTCTGATACCTTCATAATATTTGAACACTTTGTCCCTTTCTTCTTTTTTACTAGGTGCTGCTCGTCCTCGCCTTTTCCTTGAGCATTCGATTCAAGAGTTTGAGGATGCAATGAGACTGAACTACCTTGGATCTCTTTCTGTTGCCCACGTGAGTAACTAGTGTCAGTGGTATTTACCTCCCCTTTGATAACTGAATCTTCTTTCCATGCATGTTACTAGGAGGGTGTAAAGCGTATGGTTCATCATGGTGTGAAAGGGAAAGTTGTATTTGTTAGTTCTACATTGGGTTTTGTCGGATTCATTGGATATACAGAATATGCTCCTAGCAAATGTGCATTGAGAGGTATCATTGATAATATCGGAATTCACATGGCTTTCGTCTTATAAAATAAGATGACTCAGTTGCTTTCCCTTCAGGATTATCCGAAAGCCTCCGTAGTGAATTGCTATTGTATGGTATTGACGTTCATTGCTTTTTCCCCGGGGCCATTCGATCACCTGGATTTGAAACCGAGGTTTGTCGATATCGGGCAAGATTTTAAAATGCGGGACTCGAATCATACAAGTTGGTTAAAGACACTTTTTGTTTAACAACGTGAAACGTATAGAACAAGACTAAGCCAGAGATAACGAAACGATTGGAAGGAGAAGACGAGGCCTCACCCCCCGACGTAATCGCTATGGCATTATATAAAGGTACTTATTTACCAGATATTGCTCATGAATTGCGAATTTTATTAACCACATACCATCTTTAAATCACTCAAAGGGTTGCGTAAAGGACAATTTTTCATAACGAGCGACCTATTGACGGATATTCTGAGAGCAGGGACACATGGAATAACACCAACCAACAACGTTATAGTTGACGTGTTGTTTGACTGCATCTCATGGGTATGTTTGTCGTCTTATTGTTATATTATAAAATCTAACGCATCATGTAACAAGCGTTCAACCTTCCATATTTTATAGATTATTGCGTTTCCGTATATATGGTATTTTGACTGGCAAGTGAGATCCGCGGCAGACAAGCATATTATTAAGACAGCTGATGATAATATTCATTAAAGTAGTTGATAGTGAGAATTTAAATAAAAAACATCAATTCGACAGCGAATAAAATACAGACTATGAGAAACGCGTGACAAAAGTAGCCGGTCAATCATGCTAGCAAACTTTAAAGAACGACCTTCACACCGCCTTCCCATGCGAATACTCTTCCGGGACGTCTCTCTCTCTCTCGCCTCAATGACATCTTTAACGCCTCCTAAACTCTCATGTCTTTTCTCAAGTGTTCGACCCATCGCATTATTTCAGGATACTCATGATTATAATCAAACTTTGGCCGCCACAAGTGGCGAGCCTCAATGGTCTCTGGATCAAAACTCAATTTATTGCTCTCACCCAAAGCTGCCTTCTTACATCCGCAGCCCTTCCAGTGCTAACTTTTGGGTTCTGGCTCTTTGACAAACATGGATCCTCTTTCTTTCCCATAAATCCGTTCATTTGTTTAAATTGATCACAACATTTTGTCCTTCGTTCTTCTCTTTCGTTAGATTTAATCCGATCATCGAACCTTCTCCACCTTTACTTTCCATTTCGTTACTATCCATCATATTTCAATCACCATTCCATCTGCCCGCTCTTCTCATTAGATTTTAAACCGATCCTCCCATCTTCCGCTTCGGCCTTCTATCTCATTAAATGTTGAACCGATCGTTCCCTTCGTTCTTCTCTATCAATAGACCTCGTCGAGTTCAAATTCTTCTCTTTAGCATCTTCTGCTTCGATCTTCTCTCTCCTTAGAATTAAACCGTTCTTCTTCTCTTCCAATCTTTCTCTCCGATTTTCTCTTCAATTAGGTTTAAACCGACCATCATCACCCCCCAACCTTCCCTTTCTTTCTCTATCATAATGTTTAAACCAATTGTTGAACATGTACGACGTTTTATTGTTACACTTCAAAGACGAAAGCGCATCAAATCTAACAATATGTCTCCTGATAACGCAGTTAATAGAAAGCCATTTCTGTACATTTATTACAGTTAGTAACAGTTGATTTTGTGGACAAAAATAAAGAGGGAAGAGGTGGAAAAAGAAGGTCACCATTTAATCGATATCCGGCTATTTAACTGTTGATATTATCCTCAAAACAATTTTTTGAAAAATCTTCCATTAATTCTCTTCTCTTCACCATGATCCATCTCCTCACGCTCCGGTTTAGTTTCCACTATCTCTTTATCCGCTTTTTTGATTAGGCCTTCATCCACATGCTTAATTACATCATCGACTTCATCTTCATGTGGCATATTCTTATACTTTTCGCTATCAATCTTCTTTGGATTCAAATACCATAACCACTTTTGTGCTCCTGCAGGATAACCCAATTGAGTCAGCTCCTCATCACGCGGTTTTCGTTTGGTTATCAATCCCTGCCCTTTCATGTGGACTAGAACTTTGCGCTTTAAGTAAGTTGAACTGCCTAGTGCAGGGAACTCGGTTACATGCTTATGAAGTTGTTGCGTGGTTTGAGGACCGAGTTTGGAGAGGAGATGGATAATTGCGCGTGCAGCAGATGGCTGGGTCGACATTTTACTATATGCGGCGGGAATGTTAGATATGGAGGTTTTTGATCAAAAGAAATTAAAAGTTTTGTTGCAGGAACGTGACTCCGTATTACATCTCCCGCCAGTTAAATCTTTGTCATCTACGAATTTTCGAACTCCATTAAAATTTCCCTTTTAAGGAAGTTCTTAACCCTATGTTGTTCGACGATAATGCCGGTAAGATAATATTCCCGTTCACAGAAGCCTTCTTGGTCTTCAATAGCTCTTTGATTACATATTGAGCAATTGTATTTTAGGAACTTAAAGTTTTATTGCTACAAGCTATGTTGAATAAATAGTTAGACAGGTGTCCGCACATTTTTCGCGTTGTCACTCGATAAGGGAAGTAAATTATTATGATGCTACCAAAAATATTCATTCACCACCAAAGTAGGTAATAGACAAACGCCTTTTCTTTGTGAAGCCTTTCCACTGATTGGCCGATCAGTGAATTAAAAGTAAAATATTTCCTTTCTTCCCATCTTATTTACTATTATTATCTTCTAATAAACAGATAATCACGATGGTGTTATCCGAAGCGACACAATTTATTATGAAGCCCGAATACCGCGACACCCTTGCAATAATAAAGGGTCTACGAAATGGGGCCGTATATGGAGCCAAAGTTAGATTCCCACACGCATTTGTGATGACGTTCCTGTTCAGGGAGGGAAGGTATTTATACATGTAGAAATGGGTACTGTCTATTCGGATTAAGTTTTGAAACGCAAACATTGACTTGCAAGAGGTAACTGAGCGAACGAATTCAAATTCTTGTCATTTAATTACAGTTTGAAGGATAAGTTTTCGTTCATCTTGAGAGCAACTAGACAACATTCGCAAAATCTTGCCTGTTTTGTGACTATATATAAGGCATTGATGTATTTACAAAAAAAATTGCTTGGGCAAGAGTCAAGTAGTCATTCTTTCATTGCCGGTACAGTTGGAGGTTATATTGTTTTTGGAGAGAACAACAATATTAATCAACAAGTGAGTAGAGGCAATGGTTATCTTAATAATATCGACATTCTCTCTGAAATTCGGCTCTTTACTTTTTCTCGAACAGATAGTCTTGTACGTTTTCGCGCGTATTATGATTGGCTTGGCCAAACTGCCGGTCCAACGTAAAGCGATAGACGAACCGATGCATACATTCTCAGTATTTGCTGCCCTTACATGGGGAACTGTAATGTGGCTATTTCGTCATGAACGAAGTGTGTTACAACCATCATTGCAAGCCTCTATGCAATATTTGTATTTAGATTCGGATCATTGGAATTCTCTCAAGAATTTCTTATGGCACAACAAATAGAAACATTAATTTACAAGTGACATAGAAGATATGCAATTAAATAATAACTTTATCTCAATACCGTGTAAAAGTAGATTGTCCATTGTCGATTGTGCCAAGAACTAATTTGCCTCAAATGAGGAAGTCATTTCTTAACCATTCTCAGTTAATTATTATAACTGTACAAATAGATTATTAAAACCGCTCTCGCAAAACGACATGGCGTTGAGAAGAAGGCAGTCAAATAGGTTATCACGTACATTATTGTAAGGTATGGTACACAGATTATAAAATTTACGGTTCATATTCTAAATCGCTTTCTCTCATATTAATATTGCATCTTAGAATGAAAGAATAATCTGTCCAAATGACTGAGAAGACCATGGTAAACTCGGATAAGTGGTGTGCATATGTCGAAGTATGAAAAGTTGAGATTGCAGCTTTCATTGTCTCAGGACATATTGGATTCGATTGTTTAATAACTGCATCTGCAATATGTTTTTATATCAGATTTGATGATCTATTTACTGACAATCTCATACGAAGAGATGGACGGAAGGTGCAAATCACTATAATTCGGCATCACTCTAACATAATGGTGTTGTTATTTCCCGGCCGTTCGGGTATGAATCGCGTCCTATAATTGCCCAGCACATTGAGAAGATATTAACATTTGACACTACGACTATACGCAAAGTAATTGCTGTCCGCCCCATGTGAGCAGGCCCGTGTTGCCTCGTTCACGCATCACGTATAATAGTCAATATTAATTTCTGGTCCTCGATCGGGCTCACTATTTAGCTACAGAGTAAATGTTATACAGTGTGATTAAAACAAATATTGCAGAATTAGTCAAATTATGAGATCTTTGTGCTAATACTAATAAAAAGAATGGTCTGATGATATAAAACACTAGCCTGACTCAAATATTGGTCAAAAGAGGTTTCAGGGTAAATAAATTATTTAAGAAGGATATTGTCATCATTAAACGCGTGCTCTATTGGCATAACCAAAGCCATTGGTGAATATAACCTATCCTTTTGGTTACCTTAGCGCAAAATCAAATTATCATATCCTTTCTGTTATTAGTAGCACTACTTGCGTTTTTCTTATTTCCTCGTTAATCCAACGCTGACATGCTTCACCCAATTTTTTTGTGGGTGTGAGTCGGCTATTACAGTTTATTATGCCGTTCCGCAGCAGGACGAGAAGTATTTCTTTGCGAATGTTTGTTGTTCAAGCAAATAAAGTTTACCTTTTGCAAATATCGCAATAATTTAACGTGTTTAGAATTTTGAAAACCCAGATTTTTTATAACAATTTTATTCCGCTGCACACGGTACAAACACAATGACATGTTAATAAAGAGCGCGAATTTCTAATACAAGAACAAGTCACAAAGATACTACAAAATTGGATTAATTAACTACATAGCGGGTACGATTACGAAGTCACTACAAAGATATTGACTTTTGAAATGTTACAGCGCGTAAATGTAAAACTAACGTTTCTTTATTCAATGCGTAAGTACAATGTAACGTACAGTGTGTAACAAAAAAAAGGAGATATCTTTAAATCATTATTACTCAGTGACCACTGTGTCGATTTTTATGCTTTATGGCTTAAATAAAAGCTTGCAACTCATAAATTTATTCGATAACAATTAATATGGTATACGCTCGCCATTGTTCTCAATAATTAATTCACATCGTCGTTTCATTGAGTTTACTAAGTTAATTGGAGTTGCTCGTGGAATATTTTGCCACTCCTCTTTCATAAATTGTTTTAACTCTCCACAATTTTTGGGCATTCGCCTCTCAACATTGCTTTTAACTGATTTTCAATTGGGTTTAAATCAGGACTATTAGATGGCCAGTCCATAATTTTCGGAATATTTTTCTGAATAAAATCTTTAGCAACTCTACTTGTATGCTTGGGGTCATTATCCTACTGGAATCTCCAGCTCTTGCCAAGCATCTGATTAATTTCAGGAATATGTTGAGCTAAAATTTCAACATAAAAATTTGCATCCATGATTTGTTTAAAGCAAAAGAGAGAAGTTTTTCCTTTTACAAAAATCCACCCCAAGTACAAGCAAAAATTTTTTGTTCTGTCTTTTGGTAAATATACAGAATGAATTGGTCTTTCACCCTTGTGCCACCTTTTCAATGTGTTTCTAAATAATTGGAATGCCATTTCATCAGAAAATGAAAGTTTTTTCCCAATCAACAATTATTATTAAGATGCTGTCTTGCCCACTGTACTCGTTTTTCTTTATGAGTTTCAGTGAGCATTGGCATAGCCATCAGTAGGCTTTTGGAGTAACCAATACGAGACAAATGCCTTGAAAGTTATGTGAGAGATGTTAACATCTTTCCGAGTTAACATATTTGCCAATGTTCTGGTTGAGAGAGTAGTATCTCTTTGAATATACTGTCCCAACACTTTTGAAGCTTTACCAGTAATCTCCTTTGGCTGACTGTTTCCTTTTGCATGAGCTACTACTACACTTCCCGTTTTTTTGAGCTTTTTTATATCCTTATAAATCATAGCAAAAGGTATGTTTATCCTCCTATGTATTTCTTTGACCATTAGTTATGCCTTTATTCCATAAGTGTAATATTAATATTGGTTGACATTGTATTTCTTTGGCAGAAGTCATTTTTTGAACAGCAATTTTTAATAATTGGAAAGACAGAATAATGTGTGTGTTGTAAATAAAAACATGCATCAAGTGTTGTTGTTTATTTTTATTTTTTTTTTAATGATGTGAATTGGAAAATTATACTAATACGTGTTTTTACCAATGTGATGCTACGTTATAAACAGTGACGTATTCTCTCCTAAATTTCTGCATTTCTCCGACGGCGCAGTAACACCAGC
>CAJVPI010001125.1:0-16309 GCA_910592345.1 Paraglomus brasilianum
TACCAATGATCGTTTCTTAACGTGCCAAAGAGGAGAAAGGAGAAGCTATTGCTGTCGCTGATACTAATCTCTTAAGATTTTGCTATCTTACTGAAAGTATCATTTAGTTCATTCCCATACAAATATGATCTCTTTATAACCGATAGATTTATACTTGTTACATGCACCCCGATGTTTTCGTACATACAATGTTACAATACGTAATAAAATATTCATCATACATACAAGGCCGTCAAATCTTAAAAAATAAAGAGAAGACGAAACTTACCATCACCTCTAATAGTGGGATTCCGTGATCTTAGGCCAAAATTGAATCATCGAGAGATTGACTTATCGAGTTTGCATTACAGCAGAGAGCACATAAAATAAAGATATAAGAACATGCGCGTTTCGAGCAAACTTGTTGTACGTCTACATTTCAATTTCAATGGTTGGAATCCCTGCAGTGTAACCTAATTCTAAAATTAAGTTTCAAAACATGGTCACCAACAACAAGTTCTCAGTTGTACGAAAAAGTTAGCGCAATAACTGTATACTATTTATAAACCAAGTCGTGTAGTTTGACAGTTCATCTTTAGAGCGAACGGCATTACAAGAGTCTGAGATGTCCAAACATCTATCCTATCATAAACCCTAAGCCGGTTGTACCCATGTACACCCCAAATTGTGGTTTTGTTTTTGATACGTTTTTGCCTAATACCCCAAATTTATCCGAGGCGGTAAATATTGCTTTTCATATTCCTCAGTTTCATAATCAGAAACCATTAGTTCTTCCTATTTCGCCCTTACAACGCGTGACATTTGCCTTGATAATTTGATGCATCCTTTTCATTTTCACTTGACAGAACGTATTAATTAACACGTAAAACGCATGCTCAACCCAACTTTACATATTATCTAGACAATCCCATTTATCTTTATTGGAGACTCGCGAGTCCTATGACATTTACAATCAAATGGAATAGTATACAAATATACGAATTCGCAATAATAAAGAAAATAAAAAGAAGGAATATGGATAATAACAGTAAATTGGGATAATCGATGATGTAGGTGACATAGAAAAAGTGCTATTCTAATCCTTGATTAATTGGTATATACAATATTTGTTGCAGCAACATTAAAACATGCTGATACGCATGTCGGAATGTTTGTTTAAAAAAAATCCAAATATTAAACTTTACAGTAGCTAAGATACAAGGCAAAAATTAAACTACGAACTGAATATACTAAAACACCAATGTAACTACCGTCCACCCCCTTCATCTTAGTATGTCGGGATATCTGTAAACACTCGCATCATTCGTTCTGTTACTAATAAATGATTTGGAATAATGTTTGGAGTCTTCAAAGGAGTGGAATCTACATATCCGAGCCGATTATATTTGCGAATTATATCCCAAAGAACTTTTGATGGTTTACGATCTGTCGACACGTTTGTTGAATTATTTGTCGGGTTATTCATCAGAGTGACTTTAATTGCAGTAGATGGACGACTGCCTCGGAATGTCTCTAGAATGTAGCCACTCGCCGCTGGTCGCATGTCATTAATGGGGATCGGATGATTTAGTACCATGCCTGACACTTTGCGACCAGCCCCTTGGAGTACTTTTCCTTCTTCGGCTGGCGTACGGTCAGGATCGACATGGAGGACTATCCCTTCTACTGGCATAAGGTCGAGACAGGAATGTATATCGACACAGACAAGTAACAAGGACCATTGTGGTTGGCTATCTGTATTGGATTGCAACCAGGCTAAGTTACAAGGTGAGCATAAGGGTAGTTAATTACCATTAGACCATAAATCATCTAAGCAAAGCAGTCAGTCCATCTCGCTAATTAGTTCAAGTGATAAGCTGCTATCACATCTCATTTATACACTGACTCACCATCACGTTCTTCTCTGCTCATCTCTCCAAGTTTGCATACCAAGACTTGCGATGCAGTAAATGCATGACGCAGTTTAACTTCATGAACAGTCCTCTTCCATATATCGTCTAGCAACTCTCGGATTTTCTTTCCCCTCGAGGGTATATTACAACTTTCCAAGTGACGGCCTTTGTCATCTGTCCACAAACAGACAATCCACTGACGATCGAAACTGAATGCATATGACACGTGGAGTGTTTCGTTTGCATATACTATTGTCGGATGTCTTGTGTCTGTATTCTCAACGTTCACCGCCTTTACAGATTTTTCTGCAGGTTCATCACCAACTTCGTAAGGCAGTGCCTATTAATGGAATAATGAAGCATTAGAATTCCAAGAAAAACAAAATCTTCCATCTCATGCCAGTCTCCCAACCTACCAATGCCAGCATAGCTCTATTATATACCGAGAATGCAATTTCCTCGCAGCCCGACTTTAGTTTATCGAAATTCGTATTGTGATGTAGAACGTGTTCAATGGGAACTATCTGAAGCGTAACATTTGGTTGATAACCACGTTTCTTAAGGCTTTCGCATAAGGATTCCTTAAGGGCAACAAAACACTTGCAAATATCGAGATAAGCAGTGGTATGTGTAAATATATTAATAAAGTATATGACAATGTCCTTTCCTTTCCTTCTGAAGATAGGATGAGCTATCTCTTTCCCTATATCAGCAGACTCTCTTATGTACACGTCGACTATGGGTTCAGCGAGTTGTTTACGAGATGCTGTTTTACACATGATAATGAAAACAGTCGTTAGCAACAAATTCATAATTCTTTATTTCACCTCAATAAACCACCACTAGATTAATGAAACTGATAATCTTACCATCTGAAATTTCGTATAATCCTCTATGCGGATTGTTTTGTGTAATACTCTTTTGGACTCTTTCATAAATCTGAGTGTCTGTCTCATCATGATAACTCTTATCACCTTCATGTTTTGCACGATCTCTTTTTCTTCGACGCTCTTCTTCAGCCGCTTCACGTTCTTGTGTGAATTTCACAATCTTCTCTGTAAATGTAATGTCTTTCTCAAGATACTTTGCTGCGCTGTGAAGTCCCAAATTTTCATCTCTCTTTGCGAGATCACCTGCAACATGTTTACCAAGATTGCATGCTTCATAGCAAGCACCAATATTGCAACAAAACTCTTTTACTTTATCGCGCATCGTATAGCGAATTACATCCCTGTTGTCAGCATTCTTTTTCCGGATTGCATGAGTGGCTGGATATACAGCAAACCAAAGAATGTCCTTCTTTCCTCCAAGAGGTTTTAATTTTTGTTCCGTCCAATGTTTAAGGATAGATCGCTCGCAAACTATATCGTCATTGTCATGTGCTATTGTCACTTGTGGCTCGCCAAGCGTTTGAAGATTAGGTTCCGGCTGCTTCGTCTTGGAAATAAACTTTGAATTTGGATATCGGTGCTGCTCATTGAGGGCTTGAAACTCGGAAATAGTCAAAGGTCCACGTACAGATACATCCGACATCTGCTCTGAAGGTTTTATAGTTTCAGACATGTCTTTCAATACATCGACCATTAAATTAAATACCCCTGCTGCCTCTGCTGGCGGTGCAACCGTCGACTTCACTCCGCCCCTTACAGCCTCCATAGCGAGTCGATTTCTCTCTATTGTTACTCGTGTTGTCTCCCCGGTCTTATATTCTCCGGCAAACGGATACGGTGCAAGCACCACTTGGTATTTCAAACAAGTACTTGCTTCGCAGAGTTTTCGTGATTCTTCTTCCTTGATCTTATGCATATTACGCGACTGAGGTATTGGTGGTTTTTCTTCAAGCAGTTGATAATCAAACATCATTATAAATCTACTGCAATTTTCCATTTGAAGTTTACGAATGTGATTGGACTCTTCCTTATGCTCTTCTTCGTCCTCGGAACAGCTCAGCACCGCCCAACTTTCACCTTCTATATCTGCTGCATCAGGCATTTCACGTGAATGTTCTTTTTTTGCACAAATAATGTCTGTAGAATCGGATACTTCCTCTGCATCGTCTACGGTAATTTCGCTTTCACTTTCGACCGTATCTTCATCTGTTTCTTCACCACTATCATCAGCTGTATCTTCAGTTGCATCTTCAGCTGTATCCTCTGCCTCGTCAACTTTCTGTTTCTTTTTAAAGCATTCTGGTACGTAGGAAGGTGTATAGGAAAAATTGTCCATAATGCATGAGTCAGATACGGTTTCGTCTTCTGTTCGTTTTCTCTTCAGCGGGTTGTTAAATATAGCCCTCAAATATTTTGAACTGTCTACAGAATAGTTGAACGCAAGTGGTGTATATTCAGGAGGGGTATAAGGTCTCGGTTTCCCTGGACCATATGTCAATTGCTCTATTGTTCGTACTTCTTCAGCCTTTTGCGGTGTTAATACTTGTATAACTGCGGGCGTGTCAATTGATGTCGATGGTGGAGCCGGAGTCGGATCGTCGAACCAGTCGAAGTCTTCGTCTTCAATATTTCCATCTGAATCCGAAAAGTGATAATTAGATACGTCCATAACTGCCGATGAATCCCCGTTAATTATTCGTGTACTGTCTAAGGGAATTATCGACGGACTTGTCGATGGTTCGTCAGAAGGCGCTACATCGGGAGGGGATGGGTAAGCGGGTGGTTCTTGATCATTCGGCGTTGAGTGCGTCCCAGTTCTCGATGGTCCAGGCGTTAATGGCTGTCTTGGTGACTTCATATTCAAAGAACCACCAGCCATTCCTGGCGTGTTTGGGGTCATAGTCGTCTCGGGGCCAATAGAATTCTGGTTATATGCGTATGTCAGGTCTGTCCCCGGTCGGCTTCCGTATCTTCGGCGTTCTCTCTCTACATAATATACAGCCCCCTCGTATTGATACCATTTAGATGGAGGTTGAGTATCAAGATTCACCTTTGCAAGTGCTTCTCTTCGCCAAGGACGTTCACTCTTGAAGAAATCCATCTTTGTTGCCTCGTCTGGTAATACCGAGTCGTCAAATTGTTTAAGGGAGGGTGAATATTTTGAAAAGGCTTGACTTTCTTGAATATTCCACTTGTGAAGTTTTTCATTGTTTGGATGCGGTGTCGTCGGGACGCCACGTTCCAAGCAGATCCGAAGCCAGTTTCCAATCTGATCTCGAAAATCTTGCTCTAAGCAGCTAAGTTTGTGTCCAAGCCCGGCTAAACGTGTCTGATCCCTTACGTTAACCCCTGATATCACAAAAATGGCACAGGTTGGATATGGAATTTCCTTTGTGACTTCGCCAACAACCAACCGTACAATGCAGAATGTGGGAAGGTCGGATTTGCACGGTAAGTTCAATCTGGAAAAAGACAATCCGGCCAGTGTCTGAAATTCAGCAAGAATTGCAGAAGCTTCTTCTTTCAGTATAGACGCGCCACTACCCACAATAGATCCTTCTTTGCCGAGAGGAGCCAACAATATCCGTGTTCCATCTTTTTTGAGGTCTGAGGGTTCTAGCGGTCGAACATGCCGTATCACTATATAAGGAGCCACAAGCAAATTTGTTGATGATAAGTTAACGTTCACACGGACTGCTGGAGTTCCTTCGGAGATGGGTTTATCGAGGGAGGATAAAGCCAGATGCCACTCTCCGAGAGGAACAGCACCGTGTCTCATTAAACCCCTATTGAATAAAAAAAATTGTCGGTTATTGTAAACAATTAGCAATATGATATGACCATGTGAAATAATTTATTAATTTATTTTTTGCCTGTAAATTTCCTCCGGTCTGTAAATATTTCCAATATTTTTTCTTGATCATGTATTGTTGAATTACAGTTGAATAACCCTCCCTGACTTACCGGCTGATGAGATTCTTCAACGATCTTACGAAAAGGCCATATTGAAGACCTGAAGATTCAAGATCCTCAAAAGAAAAAGACCCTTCGCTCTCCTCTGTTTATAAATGAATGGAATAATATAAACATTAAGGATTATGTTAAAATTCATTCGATAATAGCCACCACGCTTATAGCCCCCTCATAACCCCCTCATAACCATCTTCTAGCAAACCGAGTCTGTCATTCAACTTTCTTCCATTCACATTCAATTGCTAGTCATAAACAGCCTTTATAATTCAAAAGTTCCCACCAAATCCTACCCCAACTCCGTTTCTTTATACTACATGCATCAATCACTATCATTAGTACGTCAATGGGTGCTTACCCTTTAATGCCTGAACGGAATCCATCCACCTATTGTTGCCTTGATTCAACCAGAATACCCAGAGCTCTCTTGTGCAATTCAGACGTTCTCCGAACGAGAGGAAATTATAGTCTCCTTGCCATCTCCATGCGCATGGAACCCCTGCAGCGAGCAGACTAACATATGCCCTTATTAATGGATCGGAAATCCCTTCGAGGGACTCTGAGGGCAGTCCTGTTGTTATCTTCCAGAACTGTTGTAGATCTTCCGTGGAACTTGTGTAAGTGAAGGTTTTATAACTGACCTTCGCCAGGCCAGCCTGCATGCATGAAAGAAAGAATACGTAGTGTTTAGTGTTGCTAGCATTTGTATGCACTAAACGTGCATTAAATACCAAAAACAAGGGCTAAGAAACACGATCTGAATTATATATAGCATATATTTATCCATGACACATTATACGATCGTTGAGGTGTTACAGCTACGACTTTGTCGAGCTTATATAGTTATGCACTAGCCAAGTCCAAGCGCATACATACCAGACAGAGAATGTTTGTTGAAAGCTCTTCAACGTAGCTCTCGTAGTTGCTTGCCGCCATCTTTGTACTCATTGGCGGCCAAACAGCGCGCAGGTATAAAAGACTTTACAAGTAACAACTACAGAACGTTTATTACTTGAAAGATTCTGCACACAATTGAGTACCCTAAGTTTATCGCTAGACCCTGGGAAATCGGAATTCGAAATGCTTTAAAACATTTCATGTGGACTTGAACCTATCACGACGCGCGATTTCATATGGCGTAGTATGTTAATCACCGATGCATGTTTAATTCAATGCACAAAAACATTGATGAATATCACGTGATTAACATGAAGGGATGCATTAAATTAGCATTCTTATCTATTTACTGTATGTACTGGATTAGTTGGGCACTGAAAACATCTAGGCGCATGTAACAAGTATAAATCCTATCGGTTATAAGCTCGGCAAAAGCGAACAGGGTTCAAAACTGGTTGAGCGCTGCAATCGTGTTATGATCCCCATCACCGCTTCTTTATTTGTAATCAAACAGCTCGATGCCTGTTTAGGAATTGCCAGCATATGCCCCGCTATTATCGGGATAATTACGTCCGGTTTATTTGTGATTGTAAATTCGACGAAGGAATGATTTACAGTATTTCACGCCTTGATTATCGTTAGTATTCTCCACCGATTAGTTGAGCGACAAACTAAAAGACATTTTTTTATTATCAGAATCGGTATAATGTTTTTTGTTAAATAGATCGAATATGACAGGCTGCGTTCTTTATCAGTAAAAGCTACGAATAAATGCTAGGTGACTGGCTGCAAAGTCAATTTGTATGTAAGCGTTACATTTGCATTTGAAATATTTCACCACCAAATGAAGCCATCCTTGCACCTGTTATCTGCATAGAAAACCTTTCGTTATTATTGCCGCTATCGTTATTGTACACGATGAGTATTAAGTGCCAATAATTATAATTATTGTAAAACTTGCATTTATCGATTTGCAGTCTGATAAAAATTTACCATCAAAAAACACTATTTCAGTGTTACTTTTAAATTCTCACTCTTTCATTGTACCTTCCTTATACTATCTCGTCTAGCAAGGTTAATAAAGGATATAGTTTTGTTTTGTTTTTTTTTTCAAATCAACAGCGAAAAGCGCAATGAGATTTTGTCCATGCTTACAGCTGAGATAGGTTCAATTACATCCGCGAGGAACTTTTATAGGTTTTTTCTTCATCTCAGTCACGTGTCGATCAATAGACGCGGCAACGGAGCACTGATAGATATACATTATTATTATGCCAAGTTACTCCACCACCGTCAAATATAGCATATGTTTGGTATGCCAAATCATTTATTAGATTCCTGAATTTATTTAATTTCCTACTAATAATAGATAGTTTTGTGTGTCCACAATCTTTACTGACGATGTTTCTACATTGCACACGTTTAGCCATATAATTAATAAATTGCCCTTGTAGCAGCTTAAACACTTTAATTAAAGTACGTATGCTACTATTAAAACAATTGGTCATAGCCATAAAAACTTGATTTTTTAGAGATCAAGTCAGTAGTCAAATAAAGTCTCACAATCTCTGTTTTAACGACGCACTTTATTCGTATTTTTACGTTTATTCTGGCCAGTGCATTCTTCTTCCGTTTTTTTTCCTCGTAGACTATCCATCGTCCCAACAGCGTCTTCTGTAGATACTTTATTTCTCCTTGCAAACTTACGAGCGCGATCCAATCCACCTGCCAGTCGCAGCATCTCCTTTCTCATCATGAAGATGCCTGCGCTTGTTTCGGACGAGACCATTAACGGCTTGTCCACAGCATGGCGGAATTCCGCAAGCCCCTTCTCAACAAGTACATGTCTGCGTGCAAGATCGACTGCAGTTACAAGATCACACTTGGTAAGGACTATTTGAAAGGCAACTTGATGTCTACAGAAAGATAAGAGAAAATTGTCAAGAGTAAAGTCCAATAGAGAGCGAAAAAAAGTCTTGTAAAAATTAGAGGTAGAACTGACTGTTCCAGGGTTCGTAGAAACTCTTTATCTAGGAACTTGATTCCTTATTAAGTAAAAAGAAAAAGAAAAAGAAAAAAAGAGTCAACAACCGTTCCAAAATAACCAAATTATTGCAAAGAGAAACACTCAGACCATGTCTCGCATCCAAAAGCACGTAAATTCTTAGCAGTAGTTCCCTCTGAGATATATAGGACTCTATCTGCTCATTAATATAATTACAATATAGCAAATCAAAAACAAAGCAATTTTTCAAACCCACAAACCAATTACTAACCAATTCTTTCCACTTGACTTTCTCCTCTTCTTTAACATAGGCGAATCCGTAACCGGGCATATCTACCATGTTAAATAATGATCCAACGGCGTAGAAGTTAATCTGCTGCGTGAATCCTGGTTTGGTCGACGTACGCGCACTGCGACTATCGCCTAATGCATTAATCAAGGAAGATTTTCCTACGTTCGATCGACCTTTTGATGAGAGATAGCCGTTAGAATTAGAACGCGAAACATGGGGTAGTAGATGAGAAAGCGATGTTGTACCAACAAAAGCCAGCTCTGGTAAATCTGGTACAGGGAACGAATTTGGTGTCTTTGCTCCTGCGAAAAAATAAAAGTGTGGTAACTTGATTACGCACAAATTAATAGAAATGCTTATCATAATAGTAAACGAAAGATGCACCAAATAAAAATACGTCATACCTCAAGCCTTTCCCGATCAATATCAATCTTTTTTAAGTTTTCTAGAACCTTTGTCTTGCGATTTATCGCCACTTTGGTCCCATACTTGCCAGAGACCGTAAGTGGCTTGGCGAGCCCAAAGGCCTCAATTTGTGAAAGTAATGATGTCGGGAAACTTGTTGCTCGGAATTTCTTTCGATTTGATATGGTTGATGAAAGACTCGATGCTGAATTCCCACCAGTTTTTATCTTTGCGCCTTTTGCTACTCTTGTCGTATCTGTACGTTGATGAACGTTTGCGCTGAACCAACGCAAAAAGACAAACCCCGGTCTATGAAGCCCAAATGAAGTTTCTCGAATTAAAAAGGCCATGGCAGAGTAATGTTGCACAAGCAATAACTTTATCGTAATTTTTACGTTAGAACTTGATTCGCTGAAGAGTTGCAATGTCTGAAATTTCCATGAAGCGAGCTATGCTTTTTTGTGCAAACAGGAATTAATTGTAAAATCGATTGATGAAATTACAAATTCTATTGGCAAGTTTACCTTTTAAACAAGATGATATCTTCCAAGCTGGTGCTTGCATAGTGACAAATATCCAAAATTCTTGCTGACCTGCACGCGTTTTATTGTGTACTGTATACAACATATGCAAGTCAACTCAGCAATAATGATCTGTGTTGCTGCGATTCGCTTGTTCTACACACGAATGCATTCGTCCCGCGCCTTCATCTCTGAAAGTTATTTGCAATGATGGCAAATTATCATCCTGTCGACATAAACCATCGTTTAATAATAATAATAATACTGTCATTTATGTCACTTTTGTGTATTTTGTGTATTTTGTGTAAATTCTATCCTTATTACAATACCCGGCAAACCGACATATCAGAAAGAGCAATTCGATCTCTATATCATGATTGCTCAATGGCAAATGTTATCGTAAACCATTTTTGTCTATCAATCTATCGATGATTTATTGATTGTCAAATAGTGAGAGTTCTATACAAGTACGAAATTGATTATTTTTATCCCTGACGCTGGAATTAAAGTTATTTAAAATGAATGTCCAAATACTTTTACATAATGCATCAACAACTTGCTCCCGTATACACATTCAAGTAATAAATAACACGCAGAAAGAAATAATAATAGTAAAATAATAAAAGAAGAATATCTAAAGTCACTTGAGCATCAAGAGAGAAACAGAACCTTCGCTTACATCATCGCCATGTTGTTTCACCGGCTTGGATTTCTCTTTCTCTTTCTCTTGATTATAATCTTGACCATAAAGATACGTTGATACCATGACAATCATTGCTCCGATGGTGAATTGCGAGCTTGGATGAAAGTCGAAAAAGTACGAACTAATAATACCAGAAATAATAATAGACAATGACGTCGCAAAGCCCTTGAGAATATTATCAGCATACTTGACGACGATCGCAACAAGCAATCCACCTAGAGCCTGGTTAGCAACTACCATATAAGTGAGGCTGTCGTAACCTTGCAAAAACCCTCCCTCCAAGATCTCTGAACGATCATAAAACACCATGCCAAGGAAAGAGAATAATGCACCAGATATACCCAATTGAATATTCCGTACCCACATGCTCGTATTCGCACTCTCCTTGAGAATCCTTTCAAAATAACAGCCAGCAAATCCTGACGAGATGCAAGAGGTAATAACGGCTATAAGACCTATGAGTGGATTCTGAGCGGCCAAGAGAAGTTCGGTTGCCGACATTGGATCCTTGGTAATTCCACCGTCGACCATTTCTTCATTCTTGGGTAGGGGAACGTGAGCACCAGCGACGGGTGTAGGAACAACTTTGACCGTACTCACGGTTTGCAATTGTACCAGAGTTACGCCAATCATCAACAACACTAATGCAAACCACTTTTCCTTGCTGAGTGATCTATGCAATAGAATCACCGAAAACACGGCAGTAGATAGAATCTTCATTTGATACGTGACTTGGAACGTGGCAGCTTCCAAATTGGACAGCGCGACGTAAAGAAGGTTGTTTTGAAGTGCGTATAATCCTGATGGTACCAACATCCTCATTACCTCTTTTGGTTTGTTCAAAATTTCGGTCTGTACAGTGTGGACAAATCTTTCGAATGAATTCGCATGATGCCAGATGACACCCAAACATGCTATAATTTTTAGTATCTCGGCAAGAAAAACTGCAGTTGATGCTATGTACATGTTCTCCCCCGGTTTCTGTCTGATTCTCGAATATCTCATCATTAGCACCAGGGTCGAGTTTTGAATCACGAGAACGAGAAGTGATAGTTGTTTCCTCGTTAGTCCAAATATCAAGTCTGTTAGTAATTGAATGCAATTTGGCAGATTAATAAGAGTTGAGAGATGCGGATTGTTGAAATAGATGGTTGGGAGTGATGAGAAGTGAGTAAACGGGTAATGTGAGTACTCTCGAGTAGTGATTAACGTTACCATTTTTCTTTTTGTGCCGACCACCAGGTAGACCACCCCTTGATTTTGCAAATACAGCCATAGTATTATGTGATGTACGGTATTAAAGGAAGGGTCGGTATGGATGTAGTGAGAGAGCGATGGTGAGAAGTGGAGGGAGGATATAATAATGTAAACTATTTCCTTTTTAGTGGTTCAACACGACAGCCTAATCTATTAAGTATTAAATAAATAATAGTAGCACACATAATTGTACAACAAGAAAATCCGATTTTTCAGCATGATGAAGCAATCTTTTTGAGGACAAGGTCGCATATTGAAATACAGCAAGACACAAATAGGATCCTCCTTCCTCCCCTTTATAGACTAATCGATATTTAAGTTCATAAGAGTTTAGCAGAAGCGAGCATGGAAGGATTTCCGGGGTAACTTCTGGGACCTCACATTTTGTCATACCCAGTGATATGCATGTCCAGTTAATGTATTGTAGTAGTAGTAGTAGTAGTAGTGTAAGTGCTAAGATTTCGTTTTTTAATGCCGAGACATTAAATCGTACATTTCCATTGTAACAGGTACGTATTAGTATGCAAATGGGGGTTTAAGTATGCACTCGCATACTCTACTAATTGAGTTTACTATGCCAAGAAATAATTATGATGCTCATATGATTATTCTAGCTACGGGAAAGGTTAGCTTCTGCATGTAGTCAAAGGATATACCCGATGCTACACAAGAAACCACTATTACTATTACATGATGAATTATTCGCTACTCGAACCGGTTACCTTTACAATTTTTATGGTATGATAGGAAACGTCCCTCTTGTAATGAGTCATTATCATTATTATTCTTGCTCTGTTTATTAACAGTTTGCATTTGTTGGCCAGTTCCTACTGCCTTGCTTGGATGTCCCGTCTGCACGCCTGCATCAGCCTTTTTCTGCATTGTATTACCTGTCCTCGCATTTTCGCCCCACGTGGACAGGCCTTAACTATGTGATCGATTCTTCCCTTCCCTGCTCTTGCTAACACGGTGTAGGCGCGTCTAGGGACTTTCCAAGGATTCTGAGAGCGAATTCTGCTTTGGGCAATCAAAGGTGTTGCAAGTTATGGAGACTTCAGTTTATAGAAACTAGAATATACACGTACTTGTAATAACAAACGTTCCACCAGCTATTTTATCATCTATATTATGAATGTGATTATAGAAGGAATATTTCCAGGTTACTTTTATTGACAGCGCTAGTCCATATAGAGGTCCTGTTGTACTAATTCAATAATGTGGCAAATGCGTCAACTACGAAGTCTATTTTTGTGTCTACCGATCGACTTTAATTGGCAGATCATATTAATATATGTACAGTAACTGAACTTTGTGTGCTTATTAGCACTATAAATAAATTGGGCTGTTGTCTATTGCTATCATAGCAATAAGGGCTAGAGATTATTGTCAACGTGTTTTATTACATAAATTAGTTTATTACGTTATGAAAACGATATCATAAGAATGCAATTATCTCCGAATATTAGCAAACTTAATTTACGAGTACAGCCAGACGTGTGCTACATAAATGTGACTATTTTGGCCGCATTGAAAAAAGAAAACCATGTGTTTTAGATAACTTAAATGCCGTCAGGCACGTAAATCTCGGAATGAAGAATAAAATTACATTATTTGGAATCCCGGTTTATTTTATTTAGGGGGTGGTTTGTTAAAAATAAGCCAAGTTTTTAGTGGTTTTGGAGAAAGTATCACAGGTGAGGTGTATATAAATTTACAATAATGATGCTGTATTTGAGAGTAGGGGAAACCCCGCAATGTAAGCATAATGTTCGTAATGCATTAATAAAAATTAACGATTCGAGTGGTATAAATTTATTAAGCTCAACGAAGACTTTTGGTAAGCTAGATAGTCATCTTTGATTCGAAGATTACTTTTGCTTGAATCGTTCACAAATGGGTTATATTCACTCTATCTGCAAAGTCTCGATTTTAGATCTGACACAGTCAAATAGTAATACTGAAACATTTACTATGCAAAGTCTCGATATTAAATCTGACACAGTCAAATGGTAATACTGAAACGTTTACTATCAAAAAAATTCGCTATATCTGTCACTGTATGACGTGGTATAATGTACATGAAGCAATTTACTAAAAGCGATTACAAATAGTAAGCAGTAGTCCATTAGGTCTTCTTTTAATCAAATACGATTTATTTCTCATGTAAATGAGATGGAAATTTACGAGACGTTATTACATAAACAATATTTGTATTTAAATCAATTAAAGTCACTTCATCTTATGCGATTTGATTTCAAATTGTTTACATATTTGAACTTGTTGTCTATAATTATCTAAGATAGCATTCCGATTATATCGACGCAGAAATTTTTATAATAATAACCAGACTTGCGAATGGATACTTGTTAGCCGCTATTAACAACCTGGTCATTAATAACGTTCATCACAAACTGAGGTATCTCAGTGCGTATATGTCCAAACTCTTGACCTACGGAACTTAATCCCTTGGGTGGCTAAAGTCCCTACCACGGAATACAGTAATGCAAATTATACCACTCTGGCGGTATACTGAGGCTTTCATAAATAATGCTTTATTAAACAGCAAAATAAACACAAATGTGCAGGAAAAGAATAAGTCGAACTAATTACTAAAAAATAAATTTATTCTAGATTGCTTTTGGCTGTAACACTACGTTCCTTTTTCAATGAACAAAAGACTTTCAGCTCATTGTAATCTATCTGCATAGTAGACGATGTCAACATCTCGACAAGAAATTGTTCAATCGATTCTGCATTATTATAAATATATAAAGTCATAAATAAACGATCGGACATGACTCATGTCTTCCCACTGTTTGACTAGAGATGCTGTAACTGCACTTGAAGCAGCGTTCAATTTTCTTCAACATGGTAATAGTATTGTCAAACGATTCGTTATCTTTAAAAGAGATAATTCCCAACAGTTAGTAATGAACTATCACAAATCAATATACTAGATATTGATATTGCGTGAAAGCACTACTATATGACAAACTTTATAATTGTTACAACCGATCATTATAATCACGGGATTAAAATTCGACTAGCATTCATCCTGTACTCGGACTTTGGTAATGGAATAACGAGGTTTACCATCAAATTTCGTAATAACGATCATATTTAAATATTAAAGTGGGAGTGCTTCGGTATAACGGGGTTCGACTCGTAGTAGGGCCACAATCATGGGTCGACTACAACCGTCTGATGCGCAGTACATCGAGTGGGAAAGAAAGTGGTCCATATGCGTGCGCTTATTTTGCCACTATGCCACTCAAACATGTCTCTCGATATTATATACTGTATATGTGCGCTTACTTTTGCCACCTTGCCACTTCGTCACTTGATATGTTTGTCGATGCTATATATGTGTGCTTAATTTTGCCATTATGTCACTTAAGATATATCTCACGATTTATATGTGTGCGCTTAATTTGCCATCATGTCATTTAAGATATGTCTCACAACTTATATGTGTGCACTTAGGCTTCGCAATCAAATACGCGCGTTTTATTTCATAGCATCACTGTGAAACGCGGATATAGTGCCATCGTTAAAATGAATGGTTTGGTCTCTTGACTTATGTGTTACTTAATTTTGCCACTATGTCGCTTTAATCATGCTGCTCTTAGCCATCTATAAATGTTGTCACCCACTCACCACGTTGAGGTGGCAGCACATTGAGTGGGGTAACCCATAAGAAGGACATAACTCATCTAGATAGACTACTGCGGTGGGTCACTCCGGTGCTAAAACAGCTGGCCAATTACAGATACTTGACAACTCTGTAACAGGCCAATTAAGTACTTGACACTGCCTTATGCACTTAGCAACCAAATAAACTCGCCTAATTAATACCAACCATCCTTCCCTACCTTCCATAATACCAACCATCCTTCCCTACCTTCCATGTGGCAAGTCTATCACGTACACAGCAAATCCATCATCGCTGTCACCAAAGTATATGCCTCCCTATGAGCAAGGTTTATAAAAATCAAAGAATGAATACATCTACTGTTAAACAGTAGATAAGTTTATAAAAGTTACTTCTTTTTAAACAGCCAAGTTCCAGGTAGCCTCATCTATGCAGGTCTTTTTTAAACCATTTTTATGGGGAGAAAAATGGTGTTACCGCTCCCTCCCTGCATTCCCATACTTTTTTAGTAAAGCAACCGAAGACTCCCTAGCTGTTTTAATCAGTAGTAACGACGGACAGTGTGTACAAAGGGCAGTGACATGTTCAGCATGATCTAGCAGCTCATGTTTACTAAAGAGTCTTATTGACAAAGCATAAAAGATATTGTAGATGTAAAGGCAGTCAGTGAGAGACCCACATAACTAGTTAAATCCCCACATCAATCTCTTACTTTAACTTTATCACATAGTCCAAAAATATCTACAGGGCTTTACAGACTTGCATAGCCTCATTCTTCCTCCAGTCATTTATTTTATTCAGACTGGCAGTCCATACACTTGGAGA
>CAJVPI010001126.1:0-16304 GCA_910592345.1 Paraglomus brasilianum
TTTTAGTCAGTGAGGAAAGGTGGGTTAGTTTTTAAGTATACTTCGAGTGCAGAGAGACAGAAGGCTTATCGGAGGAGAAAAGCCCAAGTCAAATTAGATGCTAGGTTAGTCAATGGTATTTTGAATCTGGAAACGGGGAGAGTGAGAAAATGGAGTAATGGGGCAATAAGCATAAATTCAAAAAAGAGTGAAGAAAAACAAAATTTAGATGTTTTCTCCAATTATTTCTAAGTCATCAGCAGTAATCCTACTATTAATAAGAATCCTATCTACTGAAAGACAATACATGTATCATACTGGTACACACATGTCATTAATGTTTTCAAATTTTAAAACATAATCAAATAAAATACCTACCGGTCGAGCCGCAGTTATTAAGCCAAGTCTATTATGAGAGGGGAGGTAAACGGGAGCACCGCTATCACTCTGATGATGACCCTCCTCAGCATGAGGTCGATAATTCTCATCCACACGAACCTTGATTAAACTTTGAAAATAGTCTTTAGGATCAAATCGCAAATAATAAGGAATTTGCACACCCTCAATAGTCAACCGAAGAACCGCATCAACATAAATATTCCATCTTCAGGGATTAGCTTTGACTCGTGTTGCACTAGTATCAACAACTGTTCCACACATATGACCAGAGGAACTTCCTCACCAGCAAAGTTCTTGATTTTCATACAATCAAGTTTGAGGTTGTGGTTGTCTAGACACCGCTACAAATTCTAATTCTCCCGCATTATCAACTATCATATCAGCACTTACTTGATCATCTCATAAAGTATATTGCTCATTATTAGGAAGTAATCTCAAAATAGTATAACTTATACCATTAGCGGGTTCATGTACTAAACTTCCAATTGCCCCTAATTGGATTGCTTCTTGTTGCACCCAATTTTGATTAGGAGTATAGTAAGCAGGGTTGCCATTATATGGAAACCCCATTATAGTACCATGCATACAACCACTCAAAGTTAAAAATCCATGGTCAAAGCGGTTGCGTCCGCGAACTTTTCTTACTGCAAAACCGAAAGTACATTTTTTAGCATTATTTCCATCAATGGGGGCTTCACCATGATTAGATTTAAAAATCCACATCCTCTTCCCGGCATGAACATCTACTGCTTGAGGTTGAGGAGGTTGCCGACGAACAAGATTATTAATGTCTGAAACATTTGACTCCTTTGTTAAATCATCAGATACAGAAACACTACCAGAATCCGTGTTATTAGGTGGCAAAAGATAACTTAAATCACCACTGGCTATTTTTAATCCACCGCTGTCCGCAAGAATTCTGTCGAGGGGAATGTAATATCAAAATCTACTCTTTTGACCAGTGCCACTTCTATCTCCCACTACTTGTCCTACCGGAGAAGCAATAGTTTGTTTAGAATTAGGAACTGACAGAGGAATATAAACGGGAGCACCAAGATCGCCTTCAGAATAAACTTTATTCATTAGCACTTTAGTTACATTGAAAAGTTGAGTAGTCTTATCTCCACACGTTTTCGGAACATTTACCGTTATTGTGACACCAAAATCCACAATTTCTCCACAAACAAATCCACTTTCTCCTCCAAAAGCACAAACTTCAAAGTTAAGAGGAGGTTGATTAGGAATAGGTAATACAGGAATAGATACTAATGGCATCACCACACTATTTCCCTCACAATCAGAATGGAGAACACTTTTACTAGTCAGGTCTGTTCAATATTCATCATATACACTTACAAACGCATACTCGAGACCAAGTTCAGGTTTAAAATTGTAGAAATTCGAAACTTTACCGATTAAAATATCATCTACAAAAACACTAGTGGTAGCACAATCATAAGAAATTAAAAATCCTTTGTTATCTCTAAATTGAACTGGAAAAGAAATTGTGCAAGGTACTTCACATAGTGGTAATCCTCCTTTGGAAGTAGGAGAATAACCTATAACACTTAACCCACCGCTCAGAAAGAATACTTCTTCTCGCTTAACTATTTCGGAACTATTTTGTCCCATGGTTAGTTCAGTTTCGGGAAGTGGAACTGAGAAATTATTGACTGAGGAAGTAAGAGAAGGAATTAGGTTAAAGATTAAAAAGATTTTGAGTAGATTATTCATAATATTAGTAAAAGATGTTAATTTTTAGCAGGAATTTCAACTTGGGCTTGAAATTCTTCCGCACTAGTTTCATTATAAGTCATGAGAGTATAATGACAGTTTTCTTTTTCAGCTATCTCTTCCAAAGCTTTGTCTATTGGTGTATAGTAGATAAAGTTATGGTGTTGATCGCTATTATCAACCTTGCTAATATAGCCTAACGCTTGGGCAACAGGACCTCCAATATTACTTACTGTATACACTGGACCGCCTCAATCTAATTCAGTATAAAAACCATAGTCTCCTAAGTCCACTTTATTTAAATTCTTAAAAAAAACTGGTCCAATACCGCTATCTGTTCACCTACTCAAGTCCATATCTACCACCTCACCGCAATGGTAACCACCACTAATAGGTCCATAAGCACATACTTCAGAACCTATTACAACCGAACCCATACCAATAACTGGATAAAGTTGAAATGATCCATCATCTGATTCCCCAACAACATAAGGACTAAGTTGTAAGTCACTATTGGTGTTTACAAAACCAAAGTCAGTAAAAGGAGGATTATTTAACGCAACAGCAAAAACTGTATCCCCAACCATACCTATTAACTGAGGCTTATCTGCTACTAGAAAAACATCATCGCCATGACCTGCAGAAGTTTGACCTATACCACAACCATAACTAATTTTACAGCAAAGAGCTGAAGTTAGAAAGCCAATTCCATCAACCCAACCGCAATAAGCTCGGTTATTTTCTTTGGTCGGAACTACAGCAAAACTAGTCACACATATTCCTTGGTCACCAATTTTTTCATCTCTAAAAAGTATTGGCATTCCAGCAAAAACCAAAGTTGGGTCAGCATCATTTCCTTGTTCAGTCAAATTAGCTGCTATTTTTGGTAAAAAATCAAGATTTATTTCTTTAGAAGCAATTTCAGTTTGATTATTTGTTTTTTCTTCTTTTCCTAAACCTGAACCAACTAGACTTAACAAAAACAATGATTTGATTTTATTATTATTTAGATTTATTTTCATATTATTATTAGATTATTTACTTGATATTTTTTTGCTAATTTTAGCAGACTAGCAACTGCTTGTTATTTCAACTTTCATAACTTAATCATCAATTATATAATATATTTTATACATATATGCTAGCAAGTATGTTAAAAAAAAGCAAATATTTCTCAACTCATCAGAGAGTTTTTACTTTTTTTTCTGTTTTTGGGCTAGTTGTTTTTCTAACTCTTTAATCCTTTTTCCTTGGCGAGAATTCTCCTCAACCAACTTTAACGTAGTTTGGCGTCAGTTTTCTAAGTAATCACCTAGTCCATCCTCAGAGAGGTTAATTCCTTTTTGTTCTAACATATTATAAAGTTCATTTCTTTTTAACTGTTTTTGCTGAGTTCTAGTTAACAGTGCTGTTTTGCCACCAAAGTAAGCTCGGAAGGTCCTTCTTTTTTTGCTGTCGGTAATGGAGTCTAAATAGGTTAGTTTGTGATGACGATAGAGGTCAATTAAGCAAGCGTCACACATGTATTGGTCCTGGTTTTTCTTTTGATCCGTTCAATAGCCTCAATGATTTTTATTGCTGTAATGTTGGCGCGGAGGGGAAAAGTTAACGGTTAGTTTTTTTTGGCACTTAAGACAATTGACTTTTAAAGGGGGTTTTAAGGTGTACATGTGAGTAGATAATAATTAATTTTTGATAGAAAAAGTGCTGAATAATGGGGATTATGATGGAGGATTAGCCGAGGAGCATGAGGAATTTACGAGGGAAATTTACCAACTAATTAAAAATTCAGAGGAATATTCAGAATGAGAAAGTAAGTGAAACGAAGTTCGGTGCTAACAAAGAACATTTTTAACTAAAATCCTTATATAACTTGTGCCAGACAGTAAAGAAAAAGAAGTAATCACCTATTACCTTCGCCCATTAGATAAATCAATTATCGTTAATGACCGCTTAATTAAGTATGTAGGCATTAGTTCTCATTGTGATAAACATTTCAAACATGGCATTACTCGGGAATTAATTATTGAAATGGTGGAAAGGTTGAATACCCGTTATTTTCCGTTCAGTAGCAAACAACCCAAAAAAAAGAATTATTTTAAAGATTACCCCGAAAAAGATGAACAAAGATATAAACTAGTTTGGTGATGGTGAAAAGAGGTGGATACTTACTTGTGAGTGCGGACTTGCCACCCTGATGAGGAGTAAAATGATAATATACAATTAACCATGAAAGCCAATAAAAAAGAGGAAATTATTACTATGCCACTGGACCAAGAGGAGGAGAAAATTTTTCAGTGAATAGAAAGCGAAGAATGCTTGGGAAGTTGAATGCCAAGTAAAAGTGCCAGTGTTAGTGAAAAAACTAAATACCAGTTTAGTCAAGTAATTACTCGTTATCTAGTGAAAAATAATTTGTCGGAAACTGAAATGGCTCATCGACTTGATTTAGATAAAAATGCGACGGCTAGACTGCTACGGGGTTATACCGAAAATTTTTCCTTGGATAGTTTAAGTGCTTATGTGGATAAATTACATTTACCTTTACAAGTAAAAATTACCGAGGAGAGAAAATTAGCAGGTCAACATTTATAATAAGCACAAACGAAGATGTGCCAAATAAAGAAAAAGAGGGAGGGGAAATTACTCCCCTCCTTCCGGACACTCTAAATGTCCCACCGCTTTTAATCAGAAATTTAGTCCGTAAGTGGTTAGGTGGCGTCCTAACCGCTCGGAAAAATATTCCTCTTTTTCGAGGTCATTCGCATAATCACTCACATAAAGGCGATAATTGCCTTTTAGAATATCCTGCTCTGTAAGATATTGTTGACAAGAACCACAGCAAAATTCTTTTAAATAATCAGTTTTGGCAAAAGTGCCAGAGAATTTTAATTCGATACTTGCCATGATTATTTAGTAATTTGCCCTCCGGGAATGCTCCGCATTTCTGTGGCTTGGTTATTGTCAGCAGTTACAGAGTAGTTAACTTGGCAATTATCGCACTGATCATCACCAAAGCAACCAAGACGATTTTTATATTCGCAAGTTAAAAGTTCGCGACCTTGCCGACGGACTTCGATACGAGCAAATATCCGTTCTTGATGCGCCAATTGTCTTTGAATAGCATCTAGTTGGCTTTTTAAATACTTAACTTGGTTTTCTATTTTCTTGAAAACTAGTTCAGCAAAAGCCTCTTTGGCTGGTTCAAATTTAAGTGCAAATTCTACTTTATCTCTGATTAAGTATTCTAATCATCAATTATCGCAATTCTCTTTTTCTTTTTCGGCTTTTACTGCTTCGGCTAAAAATTTGGTGCTAAACTGGTTTACTTCCTTTAAATAACCGACCAATTGTTCGGCCTTTTTTTGTTCGGTTCTTTATTTTTAAAACAAAGAGTTAGAAGACTTTTGAACAAACGCCTCCTTGCTTGGAAAGTCAAAGATAATTCTCTGGTAGAGAGTAACTATTTTGATTTGATCTGACCTAGCCCCTTAACTTTATTTTTTAATTAGCCCTGAAAAGTTAAGCCTCCTCTGTTTTTCAATTTCTTAGCAGCCCTTTTCGCTCGGAAAAAAAACAACTCGCTATATTTAACTTTTACTTATTTTCTCCCCTAGAACCTAGCTTTCTATAAGACAAATCTTCTTGTATTATTTGAACCTTTTGCTGTCTCTCTTGGTAGTTTTGGTACTCCTCAGCAACTTTGACAAAGTCTTCGTCTTCTAAATCACTAACAGTTGGCCTGAAGCGATAAATATTTTCTCCTTGCACATGTCTACTTGGCTTATAATCTAGCATAACGTAAACTTTATCTGGAAAATCTTTGCTCACCATTTCTATATGAGTATGATCACCACTAATATTCACGTCAAAATCAGGGTGATTATCTTTCACTCAGTTCCAATCAAAAGGTTCGTGTTTGCCATCAATAACTTTAATAGTAAAAAGATCTAGTTTGCATTGAGGAAATTTTCCAAAAGTATTAGCAAATCTCTTTTTTCTAGATTTTACCGTAAAAGACGGTTCGCCTTCTTTACCAATATTGCGGGTGCGAACAAGAATTACTAACTCTCTAATCAAGTCTTCTTTTAAGCATTTTAATAAATCCTCAGAAACATTAAGAAAGGGCATTTCTTCTACTACATCTAATATTTTGTATTTATCAGCATTTTTATCGGGAGCCGTTTTTCTTTCCTCGAACAATTTAGTAAATTCGTCATAGGTTTTCTTTATTTCTCCTTTACCATTCCAAACAAATTTCATAGTACCATCCTGCAAAGTAGCTAATTCATCCGCACTTTCCCAAAATTCTTCAAAAAATTGTTTGGAAGATGCACCAGAAGAATCAAATTTGTGTACAACTGTGGGTCGAAAGGCAAAAGTTACATCATCTCAACCAGAAACAATTTTCAAAGGACGACCTTTTTCTTGAAATTTTTGTTTGATTAACTCATAAAGAGAACTTATTTTTGGCATTTTAATATTGTACTATAATTTTAACTAAATCGGTTCAAACTTCAACAAAATTTCCAAATTTCCTTCCTTAAAATACTATTAAGTTTTTTAGTTTTCCACTCAATATTTTAATTCTTGTAAAAATTCTGTGTTGTCTATTTTTTTTCTATTCTAACTTTGCCTCAGACACGAATATAAGATGATTCTTTGTTTTCGTTAGAGCAGAAGGAAAAATCATAATCATTTTCATGATAGTTGGTAGGAATATAAAGTTTTTAAAATTTAGCGATTAAAAAGAGTTGATCCCTAGGCAAAATGGGACTTTTTGCTAGGATTTATTTTCGGGGATTTTTAGATAATTGGGATTGTGAAGGATTTGGGATTGTTGCTGAGATTGATCTTGGAGTTTTTGTTTATAGGCTTGGAGTTTTTGGGAAAAGTTTTTGATATACTTCTTTCCGGAAGAATTATTTTTTATTTCCACTATTCCTTGCTCATTGGCAAATAAGTTAAAGATAGTTTGGCATTTGGCATCTTTTCTTTTGTCTGCCAAACAAGCAAAATCTTCAATACTATCAGGTAAATATTCTAAACCGCTATCTATGTCAGTATTGCTAATATCAATTCTTTTTAATTTGCTTAAGTCTTGCAAAGGCTCCAAAAAACCGCTAATTTTAGTATCATCAATGCCAAGTCTTTTTAATTGTTTCATCTCTTTTAAAAATTCTAAAGAGCCGTAGAATTTATTATTTCTTAAACCAAGATATTCTAAATTAACTGCTCCTTGCAAGAAAGATAAATCTTGGTAAAAATTATTATTTTGTAAATATAATTGCTTTAAACTACCGCAATCCTGAGGCAAAACAAGATCAGTTAGTTTATTATTGCTACAGTTAAGATAAGTTAAATCAGAATAATTACTTACATCTAAGTTGGTTAGTTGATTATCAGAACAATTAATTCTCTTTATCTTAGAACAATTACTAAGCTCCAAACCTGTTATTTGATTATAATCACAATATAACATCTCCAAATTAATAAAATCACTTAAATCTAGAATTCCTGTAAGTTTTTTTTGGCTGAGTTGTAATTCTTTTATCTTTTCTCTTTTTTCTCTGGGATAATTTTTATCTAGTCACTCTTGAGCTGGACTCTCTCCATAAGAATCAAATTCCTTTCTCAATTTCTCTAAATTCAAACCTTGATTTGGATGATAACCTTTATTTCTTAAATAAGACGCAAATTCAGCATCTTTTTTAACTAAGCCGACATCCATCCAAATTTTGGCTTTTTGGGAAGTAAAATTTTGATTTTTTCATTGTTTAATCATAAAAGATTCATTTGGTTTAAATCCAACTGCTACTCATTCTCAAGCATCTTGATAAGTGAAACTTTTTTCTTCTCATTTTTGTTGGTAGTAATCATCAAAATCCTCATGTATGTCTTTTCAATCTTTTTTTTCTAGTTGCTCATCATGCTTGCCAAGTATCCCAATCTCTTTTTCTAAATAAACAGCATACTCATTCCTCCATCTTTCAATATTTTGAGGATAACTTGATCTTTTTGCTATTTCTATGGTTAACTTCCTAATATCTCTTAGCCAAGCACAAAAGTCAGCATCGATTTTAGGATTAAAGTCAATTAAAGCAGTGGCTCATTTTTGTGTTTGTTCATAATCAAATCCTTCTTTTAGTCATCTCAACACTATTTCCTTGTTAGAGAATTCTGGATGAATTTCTTGTCAATTATGGTCTCCAGTCACGCTACTTAAAAAGATATTTCCTCCTAACTCTTTATTAATGACTTCATAGTTGTTGAAAATATGTTTCAATACTTTTTGGCGAATAACTTTTTCTTTTTCGGCAATTTCTTTTCTCAATTGCTCTTTTTTGTCCTGAAGTTGGGCAATCATTTTTTCATATTCTTCTCTTCTAACAATCATATTTGCTTGACCTTCTTTTTCTTCTAAAACTAGTTCTACTTGACTACTAGGGACGTTAGCACTGCCAGTTTGTCTTGAAAAAGTTTGAGAAATAGAGGAAGTTTTTGTCTCAGAATTTAATCTTTCCATCTCTTCCTCTAATTCTTTTTGTAACTCTTCTTTCTTTTCTAAATATTGAAAATAATCATTAGCAATTTCATTGCTCAACTTTTGTAATTTTTCTGGATTATAGTCTTCTTGGCAGTTTTTATTTAGGTGTTTTAACACCTTTTCCCTTGACTTACCTCTTTTTTTCTTATTCGATTTTGAATCTTCTTCACTAATACCTCGAATTCCCACTGGTGGATTATCTACATGGACAACTCTGCCTTGACAGGATTCAATTATTTCACTGAGAGTTGACTTTAACTCTTTTTTTAATTTTTCAGTCTCTATTAACAATTTTTGATATTGTTCATCATGTGAAGATATGCTCTGCATCTTCTTTTCGTTATCAGCAATCTGATTTTCTAGTTCGGATTTTTTTTCTTGAGCGGCTTCTCTCATTAATCTAATATCTTCTTGACACTCCTTTCCACTTCTGAAATTCGCGAAACGAGTGCGAGCAATAGTAGTGTGGTTAGTAATATGCTCATCAAAAATAATAGTTCTAAGTAGATTATAAGTAGCCATTTCTGATTGATCAAACCTACCACCTACTACAAATAATACTTGGCTAATACCATCCTTAGCCCGGTAAACTGCCTCAGCAATGATGTCCAGAACCTCACTATCCGACATTTTGGTATCGCCAATACCAGGTGTGTCAATTACTAAATAATTAGTGCCGTCTTCTTCAAATTGTTCAAATTGGATTTTTTTGGTTTCGCTAACACTTCTGGAGCTTTCCTTAAAAATTTCTTCAAAATTGTTATTTTTATTTAAAAGCACATTAGCCAAAGTAGATTTTCCTCGACCTGATCTGCCAATTAAGAGTATTTTTTTAGTTTCTGTCATAATTCTGGTTTATTTTTGTGTGTTTTGTTCTATTGCTAGAGTTAATTTTCTAAATGCTGACAATTCTGCTGACAAGCCGTCTTTTATATCTTTAATTACTTCACTTTTTATTCTTTTTAAATCCTCTTCTTTAGTTTCACTATTACCTTGCTCGATTTGATCTTTTTCCTTAATATATTCAAATACTTTTGCGTAAATACTGTCTCATTTCTTCAATTTATAAGGAGTTTGGCAACAATTTTTTGCGAGATGGTTCAACACTATTTTTCTAGCCTCTTGTTTTTTTTCCTTAATTCGGCTTATTTCTTCCTCATCGTCACTGTCGGCATCCTCCTCATCTATTTCAGGTATGGGTGGATTGTCCACATATATGATACCGTTGCAGGAATTGATTGTTTCTTTAAGGTCTTTGTTATCTTCGCTAAGTAAAGATTGTCTATCCTCTTCACACGACTTCTGGTCTCTGAAACTTGGAAAATTAGTGCGAATTAGGGTAGTATATTTAGTAATACCACTTTCTGAGATAAATTTTTTAAAGGTATTAAAGGCTGCTATTTGTTCGGGACCAAACCTTCCTCCAAATACAAAAAGAACTTGGCTTATTCCCTCTTTAGCGGAACAAATACCTTCGCCTATTCTTAATAGAATATCTTCTTCTGAGATATCACGATTGTCTCCAAAACCGATATTATCGATTACACAATACTCCTTTTTTTCTCACTCGAAAGGTGAACTTTTTCGAGAAGTTGTCGTTTTGCTAGTGCTAAGATTACTTTCTCCAAATTCGTCAGTGTTAACTAAGAGATTAGCTAGAGCTGATTTTCCATTACCAGTTATTCCGATTATTAATATATTATTATTTACCATATTTTTATTCCTTTATTTTTATGTATTTTTAGATTTTTTTATTAGTTCACATTCGCTAAGTAAATTAAACTGCGGAGTGATTTTAAAAACGTACTAAACTTTTAGATATCTGTTTACTTTTTGGTCATAGGCATTTTTGAAGTTTTCTGTTTTTACACGAGAATTGACACTCTAACACTCCATATGCAGAAGAGAAAGCGAGTTTATATATAATATTTTAATATCTTATTTAATTTATTTTCATTCAATATTGCTTTTTGAAGGCTAAAAACATTTATATGATAGACACCAAAAACATAATCATAATTGGCAAATTGGGAAGTGGCAAGTCCGCTTTGGCAAATGTGCTAAGCGGATCTGACGAATTTAAAGAAGACAATTCTTCACTTACCAAGGCTTGAAGAGCAGTTGACAAAGAATTTGAGCATGAAGGAGTAAAATATCGAGTGATAGATACGGTTGGACTAGGGGATAAAGCGTTAACTAAAGAAGAATTATTAGAAAAATTTGAGGAAGAAATCGGTGTCTACGTTGATGAAGGAATAAATCAAATTTTTTTTGTAATGGATAAAAAGATAGACAGGGAAATATTAAATGAATTTCTTTGATTAAATGAATGTCTTTTTGATAAAAAAGCATTTGATTATACCACTATTATCAGAACTAATTTTGTTAATTTTAGAAGCAAAAAAGAATGTGTAAGGGATATTGATGAACTAGTTACTTTTTTTAGTAATAGCAAAAAAGAGGATGAGGAATTAAACAATAAAATTCTTAAAAAAGAAAAGGTTATCCATGTAGATAATCCACCGGTAAGTTTTAACGACCACAGCAATCATGATAAGGAAATTGAATCAAACAAAAAACTCCGACAAAAATCAAGAAAAAAACTATTGGATTTCCTAAACAAATTTAAGGATGAAGCACCTTATAAGTCAAATTTAAGAAAATGATTAGATGAAAACTATCCTGAAAATGAAAGAGAAGATAAAACTGTGTTAAATGTCAGCAAACAAGAACTAAAAGGAACATTACGACTAAAAGGATTCACTAATTTAAAAAGACTAAATTGTTCCAACAACCAATTAACTAGTTTGGATTTAAGTGATTGTCCCAATTTAATCGAGATTGACTGCTCCAACAACAAATTCACTAACTTAAATTTTCTTAAATTAATTGAGAAATTAGAACAATTAAATATCAGCAATTGTCCCGTGAAAGGAAGTTTGAAATCCCTAGCAAATCTAAAAAATCTAGAAGTATTATTTATCACTAACACTAATCTTAACGAGGGGTTGGAATACTTACCAACCAGTTGTAAAAAAATTGTTTGCAACTCCAATCCCCCAACTAAAATTATGGAAGAATTGGACAAAAGCAAGTGTTCAGAAGAAGATTCTTATAATAAAAAATACTACAATATTGATAAATGAAGAGAGACAGATAAACAAAATAATCTCACTGCTTCAGCCATCCCACTGGAAAGACTCTTTGTAATTAGAAGTAACATCAAAAAATTTATTAACAAATGGAGTGAAGAAACTGAGGATAACTGATACAAAGTCAGTTATTGAAAAAATCAACAATCAGTAGAAAAGAAAAAAAATATACTGAGTAAATTAGAACATCCAAATGATTTTAGTAAACAATGATTATTAACTGCCGGTATTCAATGAGTTAATAGAGCCACCTCGGTAGTAGGTGGTGGTTTGTTGTTGGTGGGTCAATCAGATACGACAGACTCTAATTCTCAACTTTATACTCAAACCGGAGGTGTAATTGCCATTGCTGCTCCTTTTATTGAAACGGTTACTTCTTACATAAACGAGCAAGTTTATGATGCCAAGCAAAGGAGATGAGACGAATTTATTAGTGACACTGCCAATTTGCTTGACAACTACCACGAATTATTGGGAATACTAGAACAGATTAAAATCAATGAATTAGGAGAAGTTAATGAGGCACTTAACGAATTGAGAAAAAAAACTCAACTATTTTTAAAAAGATACGACAAAGATGAAAATAGAGCAATTGACATTTCAGAACTAATAGACGAAAGAGAAGCATTGGCGGCAGATTTGAGTAAAGATAAAGAAGAAAACAACAGCAGTCAATTGAATAATATTGTTCTAGCGATAAAAACTTTGGAAGGAGAAGTGATTAATTGCCGACAAGGAGTTGGAGGGAAAAAAGTAGAAGTGCAAAACCAAGAAAGGTTATTTGAAGAAAACATTTTATTCCAAAAAGAAGATTATCAAACTATTGATTTAGTTGAATATTTTGAAGAAAGAATGGAAATTTCACCTAAGGGTAATAATTAAATTCCCTTTCTCGTGTCTTTTATCAGGAATAAGAATAAAGAACAAGGCTTAGCAAGAACTTCCTGAATTAGTAGCATCTTGCTATTGATTCTGAATTCAGAATTTAAAATTAACCTTTTTTTAATTCCTCTCTTTCTAATTCAATAATCAAGCCCTGATTAACTTAGCATCAGGGAAACAGTAATAAAAACCTGCTTGGAATAGTAAACACAAACCTCATAATAGTTAACTGTTGTCTATGTTAACTGCTAACTTGGTTAACTGTTATCCAGTTTAAGGAAATCAATTAAAATATACAATATGACAGAACTATTAATAATTAAAACTGCTGATGCAGGAAAAATAAAAACACTTTTAGATAAAGGAAAGGCGGATTATCAAATTATTTATGATGAACCTTTAACTGATAAAAAATCAAGCAAAAAAGATAAGTTAAGAGAATATATTAAGGCCAAAAGTAAAGAAAATATTTTTTCTGATTATGGCAAAGCCCTAAAAGATAAAGAATTAGAAGCCGAAAAGGAACTATTAGAAAATGACCTTGATTAAAAAAGTTAAAGTGAAACCGAAAATTGGCGAAGTCAAAAAAGGTGAAGTTTATCGTTACTGAATTTGAAAACATGAAGCAGTAGGCACGGAAATTAAAAAGAAAGAACGATTAGGAGTAATTGTTTCTACTAATGGACTGAATAAATGAGATAAGCGTTTTGTGATTGTTCCTTTAACTAGTAAAAAGTTAGGAGAAATCTACCGTTATGAAACTCGCACTTTTGTTGACAGTAAGCACGGCAAGGCTCTAATCGACCAAATAAAAACTGTGGATAAAAAACGGCTAATTGAGAAATTGGGACAATTAACTGAAAAAGAAATGGATGCTATTCATGAAAAATTGTTTTCGATATTTGACTTATGGGAATACTTAAAGAAAAGAGAATTAGTATAAAAACACCAAAAATTATTGCTTGCTTATCACAAAAAGGAGGTGGGGGAAAATCTACCCTAGCCCGTGCTTTATCTGTGCAGCTTACCAAGCAAAAATTTAATGTTTTACTAGTTGATTTAGACATCCAACAAAAAACTAGCCAAGAATGAGCGGAAAGGCGCAGAAACCAAGGAATAAAACCTCTTATTAATTGCCAATCCTTTCCTTACTTCCCACCTGAATTATTAAAGCAAAATTACGATTACTTAATAATTGATGGACCAGCCAAAATAAGTAAAGAAAGTTTATTAATTGCCAAGCAAGCCAACTTAATTATCCAGCCTGTCCGTCCTAGCCTGGATGACTTAAACCCTGCTGTCCGGGAATTTAATGGACTATTTAAAGCAGGAATTCCGAAAAGTAAATTAAATTTTGTAATAAATGCGGTTGGTTCTCCCGCTATGGAAAAAACTACTCGTGATTATTTATCACCCGCAGGATATCATATTTTTACTATTTACTTGGAAGAAAAAGTTTCTTACCAAGAGGCTCAAAACCAAGGATTAAGTATTGGAGAAGTGAAATATAAAAGATTACAAGACCAAGTAAAGAAATTAGTAAAAGAAATAATAAATTACTCGTAATTGGTCATTCTTAGATATTAAAAAAATTGTTAACAGTTATCATAGTTAGCAGTTAACAGTAAAATATAATATATGAATCAACTAACTGGTTTTTCAAAAGTAAATTTTACTTGTGATAAATGTGGAAAGGAATTTCACCAAGAGACTACCTATTCAGTAGCCCAAAATTGGGAGGAATTGGATAATAATCATACTTACTGCCTCAATTGTGTAGAAAAGGAGGAAAAAAAGGGAGAAAAAGAAAGCAAGCCCAAGACTAAAAAACAAAGAAATTGAGGCACTGCCCCTATCAACGAAGTTAGCGAAAACATTCAATCCCTAAATATTGACAAAAGAACTTTAAAAAAAACGGGGAGAGTTCATTTGTTTGCTACCCGAGTAAAAAAGGAGTGAATAGACCAGTTAAAATCGATTGCTTATGAAGAAAGAAAGCATTATAATGAGGTGTTGGAAAAGGCCTTGGAGTGTTATAGTAAACATAGGAAATAAATCATGCCAAAACAAATATTAAAATGTCGTTGTCGGCCAGGCTATAAATGTCCTGCTCCCTTACATGGAACAATAGAAATTATCACCTGTGAAAAGAACTGTGGACTAGGTTGTGCTAATAGTTCAGGCCAAAGGAGGAAAAGAAAACAATAAAATTATTTCGCCCATTGTGTAAATTAATTTTCCTTCAATCACTTTTCTAACTTGGCTTTTTCTTTTTGATAGTCTTTTAATTGAGCCTCTAATTTATCTAATTGTTTATGGAGGAATTTGCGTTGGCTGGTTAGTTTATAGATTTGAGTATTTAAGAAGCGAATATACTCTTTTTTGCGGGTAATTTCTTCGGGAGTAGGTTTTTTGTTCATATAAAATTAATTTGTAAGACTATCAAAATAAATATAACCATGGCAGTTAAAATGAGATACATTTCTCGACAGTAAAGAGGCAGCCAAGAGATTTTTTAATGAGGTTTTTATTCATTATGAAAGTGAAATCAAGAAACTTCCCAAATTCAAAAACCTGGCTTCCAATGCTAGCGATAAAAGAAAATTACAAGCGTTAGGTATTCTTTTCACAAGTGTGAAATTAGCCAACATCCGAACCAGAATTAGAGAAGACGCGGGAAAATGAGCCAAAAAGAAAAAAGCGGAAGGTGCTACTCAAAGTGAAAATTTTTTAACCAACGATTATATTAAAGGGAAAGAAGGACAGACCGGAACCGTTTTTAATTATAAAATTGATGAAGAATTCAAAAGAGAAAATGGTCGTTTACAAAGGATTAATTGTGCTTTTGGAATAGCTTATCGTGGTAATTCACCGGAACATTCTCTTCCCGCTGATGCCAGTGGTTTAGGAACGGGTGATGGAAGCGACAAAGCTCCACCACCACCTCCTAACCACAACAATAGCACCAAGCAAAAATGCGACACTTGCCCAAAGAATAAAAAGGGACAAAAGGCATGATTTAAAAGCCGAAGTGGAGGAGAGTATTGCGATGTATGTTATAGAAAGTATTTTATTAACAATGTCCTACAAAAACTGCCTGGCTGAAATGAACTTAATTCCGAAACAAAAGAACACTACTTGTTGCAAATTGATAAATGTAAAAAGAGTAGCGATTTTAAAATTCTTAAACAATTAGTTATCGCCACTATCCAAAAAATTGCTGCTACTTGTTCCCATTGTCAAAAAGAGTTTCATGGTAATCGTTGAGGCATTGAAAAAGAGGAAGATAAATTATTTTGTTCAGAGAATTGTGCGAGAAACTGACAAAAAAAAAAAAAAAACGGGGGCCAGGATCAGAACCATGACGAAACAGACTCTCAGGGAAATGGAGGAGACACACCAATAACTGATTCGGGGGAAGATGATGACAACTCGGAAGCTAATAATTCTGACCAATCTAATTCTAACTCTGACGACAACTCTGATAACGACTCAACTGACGACGAAGACGGAAATAATAATGATAATCAACTACCAGAAAATATTCAAGCAATTTCTCGTCTCCCTCTTCCCCAAGCCCAACAAAAATCTGAACAAGAAATCGAAAAATC
>CAJVPI010001127.1:0-16294 GCA_910592345.1 Paraglomus brasilianum
AAATATCGAAAATTTTAATGCATTAGACGGCTGGCTTTCGAAGTTTAAAAAGCGTTATAATCTTCGGGAGTACAAACAAAGAGGCGAAGCTGCTAGCGCTCTGATTGACGATCTTCCCCAATTTCGTGACAAACTTACTGAGAATTACCAGCCAGAAAACATCAATAATTGTGATAAGACCGCAGTATGTCGTGTCGCAGTAATACATTTCATAGCCTATTCGTCATAATTAACTATTGATATCAATATCGTATCGTACCTCTTTGTCATATGACCATGAAAGAAAGACCATATTTTCTTGATGCCAAAACTTTTATCTATAATAGTATAAAAATGGTTATTATTTCTCGAACTTAATTGGCATGACAAAGAGTGTGTATAAAATATTTACGAATGAGATGGTAAAGCGCTTTTCGGGCGGCTATATAATATGCCCTCGCCCCTGGGGCCTTGGGTTCCCCGCAAAGATCTACATAAGGAATTACGATAAATGGGTAATGCGAAAATAAAATTAGGTTCGCTGAACAAATAAACATCAGAGAAAAAGTTAGTAAGATGCGATGGAGATGTAACATGAAGAACGAATGAATATCAAAAATATGTCATAAACAGCAAATGATGACGATAGTAAATATACTTTATGCTAAAGAGATCTTGTGCGAAAATACTGTGACTTGACTTAGTGTGATATTGTTATTTATATTACCCGAGTTGGTAAGCGTTTGTTTACAAACGAATAATTATTTGTTGGTTGTACATATCCTTCCATCGATCTTCACACGATAAAATAGCACCAAACGTTTACGGAGACAAACGCACAAATTAGACAATGTGACTTTTTTCAAAGATTAAAAAAGAGTACATTTTAACAGTATTGTAGAGAATATCCTGAAAGCGATTCATCACAAACTTTCAATCGCCAAACGTAGTTTGAAGGTTCATTATAATTTTATGTAAATTCTATAAATTTGTAGAAATAAAGTTAAATAGTCAAAAATTATCGAACAGCCCACATATCATCCGAGTATACAATCGATTTATATAGTAGATCGGTAGAAATACACTTAGCAAATGGTATAAAGATACAACGGCCAGAATAATATTTATTTAAATATTCTAATATTAGCGTTTGAGTATCTGGAGCTAATCGAAACTGACGCGAACGGTGGTCATAATATTACGTAGACAGTATATAATCGCAATTTACACTAATGTCATTTTTAGCTCTTATACAACAACTTTATCGTCCTGTCTTACCTGGTTGATTGCATCACAAACTTCATCCCTTATACCCAGTGTCCATGCGTCATTTGGTTCGAGTTCCAATGACACATTGAGATCAATTAATGCATTCTCATATTGATAAAGCTTGTAATAAACAAAACCCCTTCGACTCAACGCAGACGCGTTAGTTGGTCTAAGATCCAACGATTTATTCAGATCAATCAGTGCATTGTCATATTGATTGAGCTTGCAGTAAACATCTCCCCTTGCTCCATATGACCATCCATTATCATGATCAGGTTCAATCTCCAAAGATTTATTGATATCGCTCAACGCATAGTCATATTGTTCAAGCCAGTAATAAACGGATCCTCTGCAACTCAACGCCCATGCATCGATTGGTTCAATGGACAGAGATTTGTTAAGATCTCTCAGTGCATCTTCATATCTTGTCATCATACGATAGACCTCGCCCCTTCTACTCAAAGTCCATGCAGTGTTTGGACTTAGATCCAATGATTTCGTAAAATCGTCCAGTGCATCGTCATATTTTTTAAGCATACGATAGACTTCCCCTCTTTTCTTTAATGCCCAAGCATCATTTGGTTCAAACTCTAATGATTTGTTAAGATCAATCAATGCATCATCGTATTGATCGAGCCAGTAATGGACGTTCCCTCTTCTCTTTAATGAAAATGTATCTTGCGGTTCAAGCTCTAAAGCTTTGTTGAAATCATGCAATGCGTTTTCGTATTTTTCAAGAGTACAATAAACATCGCCCCTTTTCTTCCATGCAAATGCGTTATTTGGTTCAATCTCCAATGATCTGTTAAAGTCATCCAACGCATTGTCATAGTCATCACACATATAATAAACTTCTCCCCTTCTACTCCATGTAAACGCATCATTAGGTTCGAGCTCCAACGCTCTATTGAAATCATCAATAGCATTATAAAATTGTTTAAGTGCACAATAAACTTCTCCCCGTTTACTTAATGTCCATGCATCATCAGATTCAATGGTCAATGATTTACTGAAATCTCTCAGAGCAGCACTAAAAGCAGTATTAAGAAATGTCCGTCGTGATATACTATTGTGATGCTGTTTATGATTAAAATAGACATCTCCTCTTGTTCTTAATACCCATGCATTATTAGGTTCGATTTCCAACGACTTTGTGAGATCAATTAATGCATCTTCATGTTCTTCAAGCCAGTAATAGAGATGACCTCTTTTGCTCAAAGCCCAGACTTGGTTTGGTTTAACCTTCAATGAACTATTGAAATCCCTCAATGCTTCATCATATTTATCAAGACTATAATAGACATCTCCTCTTCGACTCAATGTCCATGCTTGATTTGGTTCAATTTCCAATGATTTATCAAAATCTTCTAGTGCGTTATCATAATTATGGAGCAAGCGATAGACCTCGCCTCGTGCTCTCAGTGCCCAAGCATCATTCAGTTCAATCTTCAATGATTTGTTAAGATCATTTAATGCATCATCATACTGATCAAGCATGCAAAAGACTTTTCCTCTTCTGCTCAATGCAAATGCATCATCAAGGTTAAACTCTAATAATTTGTTGAAATCTTTCAATGCATTTGCATACTGTTTAAGCTTGCAATAAGCAGTACCTCTTGCTCTAAAAATACATTTGTTGTTTGGTTCAATCTCTGACACTTTTTTGAAATCACTCAATGCTCTGTCATAGTTCTTAAGCACGCAGTAGACACATCCTCTTCTGTTTAATACCCATGGGTTGTTTGGTTCAATTTCTAATGACTTATTAAGATCAATTAATGCTTCATCATACTTTTTGAATACATAGTAAACAGCTCCCCTTCTACTCAATGCAAATGCACTATTGGGTTCGAGTTCCAATGCTTTATTGAAATCACACAATGCTTGTTGATATAGTTTAGCATTGAAATAAATAGCTCCTCTTCTGCTAATTGGCCATGAATCATTTGATTTAATCTCTAATGATTTGTTGAGATAATACAGAGCATCAGAATATTGGCCAATCATCCAGTAAATATCATCTCTTCTACTCAAAGCAAATATGTTATTTGTTTCAATTCCTACTGGCTTATCTAATTCATTGTCATTCTGCTTAAATAACAAAAACTGGGCTTGACCCTGTGTTTTCACTTGCTTGAGCAATAACTTCAACTTTTGATAAACATCATCACTAGTGAGTAGCAGATGTTCAGGATCATCACTCTGGCACTCTAACATGACTGGTCTTTCAGAAGCCAGTTTATCATGAGACTTACTCAACTGGAATCCATTTATATCTGAAGCTGCTGTTAGGACTTTCCATGGTAGTTTTGTGGTGGGTATGTCCTGTGAGATTGATCCTATAAATATGGTGAGCCTTTTCTTATGGTTGTGTGATAATTTATTAAATAGTAATGGATCCGTGTATGCTATATTTGATAATCCATGTAAATGCTTTAATCCATCGAAAATACTCAAACTAAATTCAAGTCTGTCTTTCCGAATCAATGAATAAAAACACTTTTCTAAATGGCTATACAGAGTTTCGTCAGCCATAAATTCAAAGATGCGGTTGCCGGATGTATCTACTAGAATAAAACGAAGGCATTAATTTTGCAATTCGTATATAGTCATGACATGTGTTGCCGACCTTTGTTTAATCCTAGAAATTGAATAATACTTGAAATACCGCCGAGAAACTAGAAAAGTATGTAACGAGAGTAAATTAAGTACATTTTGGCATAGTACGAGTGGTCTATTAGATCAGCATACTTCTTGTTCCTCCGGTCTTTTTTTATTACACAACAACGCTTTGATTGCGACGGCTTTATTAGATTGTCTTGCTGTTGTCCTAAAGTCTTCGATACTGACTACCATTTCTTGTTCCGGATGTAATTTGATATCCATCTCTTTTCTAGTTGTCCTTGGGGATTAGCAATTTGTTAATAGCGTAACGCAAGTCGCAGCAAATTTGTGATACCCCAATTTGTTGTCAATATGATTCGTCTATGCAAGAAAGAAAGGGGAAATCGAGCGGACGGTAATTTCTAAGCCTTCTGTCTTCTGTTGATGCAGGGAACCACGAATAGTTACTACCTTTAGAAGAACAAATGCTCATTTGATTTTGTTCGCAGGCAGTGAATCTGCGCCACATCGGCAATTTTTGATGTCACGAGAACATAAAAATTGACAAGACCCCCAATGAAAAACTCCTTGATTTGTCGATGATGGTAGAACAACCAATTCTCAACAATACAACAACAGAAGTAAGCAAAGTATCGACGACAACAACTACTGCCGATCCAGATATAACAATGGCAAAAGACACATCAATAAATACTCAGGCAACCGCAGAACAACAATCACAGCATGAAGCAGCGGGCGCATCTGTTATATCAGACTTGACAACACAACAGCAAGAGTCAGAGCAACAAAAGCAAAATGAAAATCCGGCTGCCAGAACCATGAGTACCAAAACAAAGAAGAAATTCGTAGTCGGCCTCGATGATGGTCTTGACGCCGATTCTACTGATTTGCCAATATACTCATCTGATGGATCATCGAATTCTCATGTTCACGGGTATCGATCCTTGTCAGCCACCATGTCTCGCACTCAACAGAAACTAATGTTGATGAGACAACACTTTTTAGCTGATGATGAGAATTATCTAAATCATCCTCGCAATCAAGTTAAATTGACCAAGGTTATGGAGAGAATCAATAGAGAGTACGATTCTATTACAATGTTTAGGGATCCGGTGATTGAGAGTTTGCAGAGAGTATTTACAAAGTATGCTCACGATCATCCGGAAGTGTTGGATGATGATTTTGGAGCAGGATATAATGGGAAGGACTGGCTTGATGGAGATAGGGAAAAAGAAAATGACGGTGTTGGTGACGGGTCAGGGTATAATACTATAAGATAAGGAGTAAGATAGAGTTCGAATCACCTCGAATTGTATAAAAGGAATTGTCTTGAATGCACGCTCCGGAGGGAACAGAATATAGATAGCCGTTTTTGTATGATTATAATGATAAATTCAAGTAATTATGTATTTAATTTTATTCGATAAAAACTGACCGCCATGTTTCATGCCAATTTATTAAATATATTATAGTGTGGCAAATGGTAATGTCCCATCATACTAACTTATTATGTATTAAACAGACCGTTCTAATTCATTATCAACTATCTCGTCTCTAAGTATTAATTCTGACTCAATGCCTTGCTGCTATTTTTGTCATTCAATATCAGTTTATTGTATATTCTTATTATGACCTAATTATCGCTATGATAAAAGTATTATCTTAAGAATGGAGTAGTTTCATTTGGAACTTCATCTGGAGCTTCATCCAAATCCGAATCTTCATCCGGAACTTCATCCAGAACTTCAAATGGAAGCACCCTCTCCCTCCACCTCCTCCACGAATTCCATCCATGCCATCCAAATGTTCCTCCCAATCCCAAAAATACCGCAGCAACCAGCCCGATGAACACTCCCACAAACATCTTACCTACACTATTGGTAGCGCGATGAGGGAACAGCACCTTGTCTATCAAGTATACGCCTCCCCCATGCGTAGCACGCCCGTGGTTAAGAATACTAGCGCGCTCTTCTATCTGCCAAGGACCCTTGAGTGCAAATTTATAATTCCCAAGAATTGTCTTCTTAAGTATTAATCTAGCATCATCCGAGTGAAGCGTTGGAAATTCAATTCCATCGATCAGTTGAGGAATATTTTCATGTATAATATGGAGACGTAGTATACGCTCGATGCGATCGCGGTTGGTATAGTTGAGTTTGGCATTGGCAAATGCTTCTTCGGTCGGTACAAGAACGGTGTATGCGTCTGTCGAGTTGTCCAACACTTCTGACAAGTTGGATTTGTGGAACATCTTCAACATTGTAGTCGCCTCAATGCCTTGCAATATTTTTCTGATCGTTATATTGACGTGAGACGGCGTTGCGAAAGAGTCAGTCACGTGTAATACACCATTCGACGTTAGTGTATCGGCTTCTGTAACGCGCGATGTACTGTTTTTGTTTCGTAATGTTATCATGCCATTCTTTTTAGTTATGGTCACGAATGAACCATCCATGGTTTCATAAATTGTTCTGCCCTCGGAAATCTCTCCTGAATACAAGACCCTGTTTATCACATGGAATTTCATTATCGATTGGAGATCGCTGAGGCCAGTAGGATGGAAGAGGTAGTCTTTGACGAGGCCGAGTTTACTGAATGCAGTATTATTTGGGGCGAAAAGTGTTACTCTTGGAATGGAGTTGACAGTCTCGAGTATCTCACTTGCATTGAGAAAAGAGTAGAAAACAGAGAGATATCGATTGGGTGATAAATGATCAATAACAGATCCCGGAGTTTCCATAACCTGATCAATAAGATAAATGATGGAATTGCCAATCTCAACTGTCATTGAAGTAAGTAGATATCAGTCTTTTAATTTATATTCTGTCAAGCTACAATAAAATGTATTCAAAAACTGTACTTACTGGGTTCTCCGATAACAGTCGCATCATTAAATTTAATCTGCCGACTCGTCTCTCTTGGCGTCCCCTCATCATACCACCCATTGTTTATTGATACTTTCACCCTTTGTTTCTGCCCGCCTAGCTGTTCGGACTTCATCTCGCTTCTCACCAACATTCCTGTCTTCAAATCGGGCACCTCCCACTTTCCGGGGAAAATGTGATATTTCAGCAGCAGAGAATCTATTCCACGATCCCCGTCATCATTAGACAGATCAAAGTGAGAGTCCGGTGGCGCGAGGATCGTGTAAGGTGCTGGCGGATCGTCGATATAGTATTGAAGACCAAAGGCAAGAAGTTTATCCTTAAACTTAATTGCGCCTAATCCACAGAGATACTTGAGAATTGTAAAATGTAAGGCAACTGGAGACGACACAGCATTTATTATGTGAATGACGCCTAAAAGAGAAAGATAAATTAAAAATACAAACAATCGTGGAGACATCAGTAATATGTGTATGATCTGACGCAGTTCGCGAAGTAAAACACATTAATAATGCATACTAACCGTTTTCAGCCAACAAATCTTTGAAAGTGACAATGCCGTGCTCGACTGTAATATTGCCTTCAGAAGTTTTCTCCAGCTTCAAAGGCTCTCCCTGTAAAGTGGGCACTAAAAGTATGACATAAATTACACAGCGTGTAAACTGATTGTTTCTCTAAAGATCTTTTCCCACTGTTGTCATTACTGATATATCGCTTAGAATCCTTCCCATCTACTCTCACACATTCCTCACTCTCACCTCTTAGTTATTCACTTCTTTGACTCTCCACTCCCTGTCGGCTTCTCTCCTACGATTTTATACTTACAATGCGACGACCCATAACTAACATCTTCCGAATATTTGACCCCATTGTGCAAGTGATGCGTTAATAGAAAACCCAAATCCGTACTCGCAGGATCGCAAGTGCCAGTCAAATAATCTCTCTCATGTTTCTTGAATTGACGAGTAAACCCATCGTTCGTCGGCGCAAAAATTGTCAAATGATGTCCTGTGGCTAGCTTGTGTTCCAGTCCGTTAAAGTGAATATATTCAAAAAAGAGGGATAATTCTTCTATTAAACGGAGAGTAGCAACTGCGAAATCGTAGAGTATGTGGAGCGTTAAAGAAATGACGCCCATAGAAAGCACAGATCATAGATCTGGTGGTTACAAATTAAAATACACTAAAAATAAGCAGTAATTACGTACGGATGTTTGTTGGCGGAGACAATATATCGCTTATTACATGCACCATGCCTGCAAAAAAACCAAGTTAAGTTAGAAAAACGCTCAGATGTACCAATTCCATAGTGACAATGTTTCACACTACGCTCTATGAACATACCGTTCGTTGCTACCAGATCCTCTTTACTTTCGAGTCTCGCATTTCCCACAAATATGTCATTAGATTCTGTATCAATCCTAATCCTCTGTCCAATATCTCCCTCTCCCAACAATTTATCTTTCACCAGCTTTGTTTCAAGTAACTTGCCACTAATCAGCTTCTCTCTCTTGAACGTTGCATTGGCGAGATGATATAGCATTAACTCACGACTAACATCGGTAGGGTCCTCATAGTCACCTTTGTAAGCAGAATTTGTTGGACAAAATAACGTAACATCTTTAAGACGGTTTATCACTCGAATGAGTTGGGCCCGTTGTAAAGCACGGATAGTGTTCCTGCATTCGGGGTGTTCAGATAGAATGTCGATTATAGTCTTTGAGGGAGTAGTTGGAACGGGGAAGAACAGGAGAATGGAAAAGAGTAGAATGGAGAGAAAGGTTGATAATTTGGACATTTTCTTGCTGTTGAGATCCCAGGAAGGTCTACAAGATCCTAAAGATCAGAGTGACTCATAAACTCTAATAGCCTCCCAAATTTGTTGATTTCAAATGGCCGGGAAGAAAGTAACAAAAGGCCGGGTGATGAAACCTAGTTTTTTGATGATGTGACGTGCTGCGGGATCGAGGCTCTTCCTTATTCAGAAATATTTCCATTCGACTGATTTGGATTATCAATCGCATTGGGATATAATAGCAAAATGCGGACACATTTGATAAACAGTCCCAGTGAATTTTTGCGTGGTACAATTGAGATGTATAAACACGTGATGTAAACCGTTATATTAATATAACCAAATCCAATGAGTGAAAGACAGAAAGCCTTGGCATTGTTGAAAGACACTTTCACTCATAAGAATGGACCATTTTTAAATTTAATATTTTGTTCGCACAACAAGCAGATCTTAAAATGATTTGTATTTGATGACCCATCAATAAGTACAACTTTATTGCTGAAATTTGATCACCCATCAACAAATTTCTTGTTTCATCTCTTCATCTACTCTTTCTGACGTCATGTAGAGAATCATTAGAATACTAGAGAATCATCCTCACCAGAATTCTTTCGATATGCCCAAAACCTGTCTATTGTCTCTTTTGAAGCCATTAATAGAGAGGGTATTCTTGAATGTTGTGATATTGGAAGTAATAAATAGTACCTTAATATTAATAAAAAAGTCTAGCATTGCTAGATTACATTCCCAGACTTGATAAACAATGCATTTTTACACATAATTACAACTTGATGTATTACAACTTTTATAGCTGTATTGTATAAAGCAAGTGACATGCAATTTGAAAGTACTGGCAACTAGAACAAATTAGCTACAATTGCATAGAGAATTTGTCAATATATGAACTGTATTTGAGACAATATTAGTTGGACCTCTCAGTCCCAAACTGATACAATGAAAATAAAGTTTTCAATATCAAAACCATTAATTTAGCATTGCAAACAAATAACATTTAAAGATACAATAACAAACAATACATCCAAAATCCAGCGAGACATCATTTATATTACACATACTGGCAAAAAGTATTTTCACTAGTCATAGTAGAACATAATAAATCCCTTTAGTTTGAAGTTAATTATAATCAAGTCTTATCAAATTGGCGAAAGTAAATGTCATTTAGCACATATGAATTAAAGGAGATACTTTTATATAAAAAGGAGAAGAAGGAGAAGAATAATCAGAAAATCTAAAATTTCCAGAACCAAAAGAATGAGGAAATGGAGCATAATAATTTGAGAAAGAATATCGAAAGTTCAATGAATAACAGTATTAAGTATTTATAGTATGTTACAATTTACATAGTAAATATAATCAATAAAGGTTTGCAGAAAAATAGAGTAACAATTTTCCAGTCTATCCATTAATAACTGACGTGTAAGTAGAAGAACAGAATTTACTTGTCACTCTTTTAAGAAACTATGACACAACAAATAATCAATAGAAAATTTTGGGATAGCGCGAATAATTATTTGGTATTACGTTAACGTAACACACCGTTATTAACCAATAGGAAGAGCACTTTTATTACGTGAGACCGACTTATCGAAGTGTATATACAACTATGAGGTATTGACCGACTTAGGAAATTATAGATTGGCCGACTTATCGAATATTTTAAATAGTGAAAAAAGGGATGAAGACATTTGGCCGAGTTATCGAGAAACCGACTTATCGAGAGACATGTTTATTGTTTATGTTGTGAATGACAAATTGGCGACTTACAGCCGCAAATAGCACCGTATTTATCATTGGTCACACTCTGCATACAATGGAAACAATAGTCTAAAAATACACGCCATTTATTAAGTAAATTAATGTTACCATACTATTACTTGCTACATACAGTAACTAACGGTAGATCAATGACGTACTCACTCACGTATATACAGAAAAAATTTTCCCCCTTAGAATAATATGCTGTCTTCGCCCAGAAAGAAGGGAAAAAGAGCAGCATCGTAAGTCATAGGCTTGAAAACGAGTTTGTTAATTTCACGAAGGTCAAAAGTGCTAGGATACGTCTGAACAATGTCGGGCTTTTTTATTATGTAGTTTTTTGACTGCTAAGTGTTAGGATACGTTTGAAGTCCATGGATACGTCTGGTGGGTTGCACTTTGACATGTCGGATAGGTCTATTAACCATGTCAAGCAATGATAGAAATTTATGATGGAACATAAGATTTTATATCAGGTTCCTGAAATAACAGAGAAAAAAAGTCGTCTTCAATGAGGATATCTGACACTGAGAAGACGTCTCTTGTTATTATGGGATCAATAACCGCCCTACCAAAAACTCGGTGATCCAAGGATCCGAGTATAGGGTAGTGAATCCATTGACAGTAATAAGCATGCGTATTGGAAATCATTAACAACCAAGGTCAGTGGTCACCGTCAGTTGGGGAGAACACGGTAATAAGCTTCGTCACTGCGGCGTTCTTGGAGCAGAGTACGTCATTCGGTAAGAATACATCTCACTTTGCATTAATTGTTTGCTTACAGTCCGATGTAGACTTGAATATTTATTGTTTATTTAATTCTTAGACGTACAACTTACAAAAAACCACGTTCCGATATTTACCACGATTGGACGATAATCGAGACTGGCAATTATGATATTCCCATTCATGCAATTACGCTCGGGCAATTTTTAAGTCTTAGAAATGGTTATCTTCCCAAACCGCTAATGGTAATGAACAGATGACAATGCAACTCGACTGAAATCATTCCAAAGCCATCATACAGATAACGATTATATAACTAAGAAACTTCAACGACGCTCTAATAGTCTCGAAGTGATGACAATCAGAGATGGTCTAAAATCAGCGCATTGCGCAAAAATAAAGGCAACGGAGCCAATATTCACAACTTTAGATGAGACGTTCAAAGTGTTAACATATGTGTAACCGATCATACGATTCTTTTCTATGATTCTTGTCGTGGCTGTCAGAAACGGCTTACAACATAATGATTGAAATAATAGTTATACATAATAGATCTGATACGGTATATTGCAGTATTGATTTTGTGATCACTTTTTTTGTTAACTTATAAGCATCAGATTGTCGACTTTAGGTAACATGGTTGGCATGATTCGAATAAAAACATCTATCCAAGTAATCCGAGATACAGTCAAAGCTCGTTATAATAGAACATTGGGCCATTATAGCATGAGTTCCATAATAGCATGTATGATTTGTTATAGTGTAATTCCATTATATTGTGAAATTTATATTTTCTACTTGATGCAGTTATGCCATAAATTCAGGCATATGCTTTCTGAATAGTTTTTATATTTGGCAGTATAGACTGTTCCATAACCACCATATCCATTTCCTTAATTTCATCAAAGCGTATACTTTATATTCCATAAAGTTGTATGAATTTGTTCAATATTGCACGTATTGCATGGTGAAAAACTAAATATGTAGGCAGACTCGATAAGTCGGTCTCAGGTGATATTCGGAGAACATCATTACTATTTCAGTACAGTCGATCATATACGTTTGTCAAATTAAAACAGTAACACGTCTCAGCATAATATAATAATAACCAACATCTGATTGTATGCTATAATATAACTTACATCCTTATTGTGTGTATTTAACGGTTTTTTTCGTCGTCTCGGCCAAAAATTAGGTTTGGTCAAAAAGCCACATTCTCTTTCTAAACTGGAAAGATTAAGAAAAATAAAAGGATCGTTGACTGTCCCCGTAACGAAGCACCCGAACGAAGATAATTTTACAACAATGATAGTCATGAATGAATAGTTTTTCAAAAAAAATAATAAATAAACATTTAATCGCATTCTACAAAATCATTTTTCAACTTCCTATAAAAATGACAGGCCTGCCTGTTATACAACAATATTATTTTCTTAAAAAAAAAAGAAACAACTTCTCGACTCGGCATTTCAATACCAACACTGATTCAATAACATTCACTACCGGTGAATTGGGTTGTCGTGGAGGATTTCTTTTCTTTTAATTAAACTAGCTTTATATAGTGCATTTATACAGAACTTATTCTTATAGTCTATAATGCTAGCGGTAATAATCTGTTCTGTCCAATTAGAGAAGAAAGAAGGAGAAAACAAAAAAGACAAAATCCTCACAATTGACTGGGCGAAGTAAGTAATAAAGCGAAGGATTCAAAAGTGATTGGACACAAGCAGCAGTATGCATTATTAAATACTTCCAAACCATAAAAGTAATCAAGCTGAAATTTACGAATGCTATATCATATGCACTGTACATAAGACTTTCTCTTTTTTCTTTTCTCTTTTTTGTAGATATTGTATAGTATAGAAACATTGTTTTTTTTGTCCCACTATTAAAAAAAATAAAGCACATACTATACTATATATTAATATCTCCAATTGACTGAAAATTTATTGATGTGCATAATAAATCTCAATACAGACATATAGTCACAAATAATTTATAACAACTACACAAATTAATTCATGCTTGTAACTGAAAATACTTCCCAATCCACCCAACTAAAACTGTCTGTGGTAGACCTTATTGCAATCTGGTATGCTGAATTTTTAGAATAAGGCTTAATAGACTTTCCACTAGTATATAAAGCACCAAACTGTAAGTCAGTACCATTCCCAAAACGAGGATAGCTACCTTGATGTTCAAAAACAGCACGCTGACTATCGACAACAAAACTCACTATGCTTTTATCTGCACTATCTTTATTTAATGAAAATATAAAACTTTCTGATGTTATAGCCCATATACCATTAGTCGGCAATGAAGAGGAATCACTCCAATCAATTGGATTGTATCCACCAAGAATTTCTTCTGTATTCAATACTTTTCCAACAGCTACTGTAGACCCTTTCTCAGCACACATTTTTCGAAAATTTTCATGTGTATTACCATCCCTACTGTGTCTATAAAGTAGGGTAAATTTATATGCTCTTTGACTTTTTCGGTTTCTCGTCATTGATTCCATTATTTTTTGTGTAATCCATGCTGCTTGTTGTTCATTAATGATAACTGAGTCAATATCAGCATTAAGATTAAGAGTTTTGTGCTCTTCATTAGTCTTATTCATATCATCAATTGCTTGACCTTTCCTTGGAGGTAAGACTATTGATTTTGGTTTGTAATTTTTATTCGTATGATAAGAAACTATATCACGCCGCAACTCTTTTGCTAATAACTCATCATATGGAACAATTTTCTCTTGAAAATCTTCAGATGAAATATTGAAAAATCTTATATGATGAACACAGTCAGATATAATTGCTCTGACTTTAGTAACATCTTCAGATGACCAGATGTCTGGTTCATTTACGAGTCCTGCAACTTGATTAGTAGCCCATTGTATTACTGATGTCCAAATATCAATTTCTTTCATATTAAGTTCATCATGTTTGAGAAGAGTAATCAAAGTCTCTTTTGGCAAATTCGCCAAATTATCAAACTTGAACATAATTTCTGGAGATGATACCATAATATTGTTGCAGTAATTCAACAACTTGTTTAATAGACTTGAGGATAAGGCACATTTATGGATTGCAAAAATGTTGTGTTGTATCCATTCTTTTTGGTAACTAACCAAATAGTTTCCAACTGTGACGACAAAGTTATCTAATTCGAATCTGCAAGCGACATCTAAAAGGCTGACCCAGTTGATGACCTCCCTTGAATCATAAGTCACTTTTCCTGTGTAAATAAATCTATAACACAGTAAATTTATGGTCAATCGGTTGGGTAAACAAGACTGTAACATTAGCGTTTCAAGTTAATAAACATTTACCTAAGTAAAATTTCAAAGATTTCGGATGTTACATCTTCAAAAGTCATAACTGTGCGATGAAACTCTTTTGTATTTTCAACCATCATCTTCTCAAAATATGTGCTTCTCGTGCACAATACCACTGCATGAGCAAGAAAAATTTTATTGTTTGGCTCCCTTCCAACATTGATCGAAACATCTGTATATTTGTTGCTTTCATAAAGCTTTTCATAATCCGATGAAAGGTCTGAAGACAGGTCAACTATATCAATTAAGTTAGTCATTTCGAAATGATAACTTGCTCTCTGTTGATGGTTTGATCGATCGATTAGGTGTGCTCATGTATGTGTAACATGTTGTGCAACTTTTTAATATATGTGCTGTAACTATACAAGTCATATTCGAAATGTTAAGATAAAAATATTCAAACTGTGTGCGCTGAAAAGCGATCAGGGGTCATAAATACTCCACTTTAGCAAACCAGACAATGTTACCTACAGAAGAAGATATACTGTATTCGAGAATTTCTGACGACTGAAGGCGTCTTGCAGCAACCAAGTCGAAGAACACTCAAGCGACGAGGAGAAAACATTATTTATGTGCGAACGGAAAGAGACACTTGATATAATTGATATAATTAAAAAGTTCTTAGAACAAAGAGAAAATGGAAAATAATGTCGACGACGCTTAGATGAGAGGCTAAACATCAAATCTATCAACCAACTAGATCTAGAATTTTATGGGGGCTTCGCCCCTTGTGGCTGTTAAGAAGTGTCACTTGCGAATACGTTTAATTTTATACAGTTCGCCCGATTTAGATTTACTGCTATATAAACAAATTGAAACAATATCATAATCACTCACAATACCACCATAAATCAATTAGCTATGCTGATTGATGTTTCTTGTTTTATGCTTTTCAAGATCACCTTCACGATAAGAGTAGAGTTTACTGGTATTCACTGGAAGGGACACAAGGCGCATATAAAGCGTCATCCAAAAACTTTGAATTCTCACCTTCAATGGCGGATTGCTGAGGGAGCCGCCCCGGTAAGCAGTAATGAGGGTACGGAAGTAGAGGATGCGTGCGATTGGGCTTGGGTGTAGACGTGTCCCTAAGTAATTGATGGGTTGATTGTGAAGGCGCTTCATGACGGCTACCCGACTTTTCCTCGAGAATAAGGAAGTGTCTCCAATGTTTAATAGAATTTCAAGAAAGTTCGGTCTGAGAAAGACTCATGAAAGCTCCCGCCGACTGAACCGAGAATACACATCAGCGGGCGCACTATGCTGTTTTGTAATTGCTGACGCCAAAACACTTGGAGGGACAGTTCCAAGACTTTTAAATGCGTCACGCGATATGCTTGTAGGACATTTTGCAACGAGCAAGCTATGTCATGTCATGACAAACACTCACTGATCTAATCTCGATCAATGTGCAATGTAACACAATATAAGTTGAGAATTCTCTCCGAAAAACAATTTTCAATTCAAACTATGTTGTTAACTCCAGGGGCTGTTAATAGTTCAGCAATTGACAACTTAATTCAATCATGCAAATATGCATGGATTCATCGCTGGGAAATCGGTAACATAGAGCCAACTCAAATTGACAACGTCTATTTTGCTACTTATGACTATAACAAGACAATACTGGTACTCCTTGGAAACAGCAAAGAATGTACACAAACACTTGTTAATGAGCTTGCTAGAATATACTCACTTCCAACACACAACTACATTAATGATGTTAATCAGTTTAGACGGTATAAGATATGGCTTAAGAGGCGCAACGAACTCATAAAGGGGTTTACCGAGTATGATAACAACTATTACATGGTTGCCGATAAACGCTTTTACCACTGTTATTCCCGATATGGATTCTGCTCTGCATGTGGAATACTCCGATGCAGTCCCGTGTGGTGCATCT